>JABAJS010000027.1:64070-93661 GCA_018221635.1 Tephrocybe sp. 10521TJB | reverse complement strand
GGCTGAGTGGGAACAAAGGCAGATAACTCAGGAAAAACGATCCCAATGATATTACCTTGTTCGCAAATAGCTGTCTCGGCGATCCTTTCTAGACCATGACCAGTGGGAAACGGTGCCCATAGCCTAGCTGAAGGACTAGGGCTTAGAGTTTCGTGCCATCTGACCTGAAACAATGACTACGATTGTCGTTTTTCCATCATGGTTGACCCTACTTTATAGCTAATCTATAAGCGAGCATACGGTTGAGAATCTCATATAGATTATGGTCGATGACGGTGTGTGTAGAAATGAATGACAGTTGGACATCCTTCCATCTACGACCGATATGTTAATTTGAAGGAGATTTTATCTTCCCAGATCCGAACAACACGATGTATTGGTAGAATCAAATAACGTCAAAACCTCTGTGGATGATGTTCCAAGCGACGGTTCTTTGGCGGGAGCGCTCAGGGTTGCAAGTACGTAAGAGCCTTTAGAAAGGTGAAATTGCGTCCGAGAACACATGTTAGAAGCGGGAGGTATTTTTGGCCGGCATTCAAAACTCTAGGGTAGGATACACACACAGACCTACATGAGATGAGAATATTGTTGTAGGCATTCAATTCTGCCTGACGCCCTCAAGTTGATCACGGCAGATGATGATAGGTCATGACATGTGATGAGCACGGCAATAAACCGGCTATTATAATTCCCCCCTCCTTGTCATGCGAAATCTTTGGTGGAGGTACCTACAGAATTTCGGTGCTCGTCATCTAGCAAATCGCTGCACATCAAGAATGAGCACCGCTGCACTTCCGGAATCTTTAATCCCTATCTATACATCTGTCGCATCCTACCGAGAATGGCGAAGGAAGGCTTTTGCGGAACACAAAACTGTTGGCTTCGTTGCTACTATGGGCGCGCTACACGATGGCCACATCTCACTCGGTGCGCCTCCAATCATCTGTGTCATCAATTGCTGATTGATCTTCACCAGTCAGAAGGTCCTTGCAGGAGAATGATCTTACCGTGGTGTCCATTTTTGTGAATCCAGCCCAGTTCGCCCCCCATGAGGATCTTACGACGTACCCTCGGACCCTCTCGCAAGATCTAGAACTGCTATCTGCGCAATCATATGCGGTGTCAACTCAGAATACCGTTGTCTCTGGCGAGATTCGGAAGCCATCTGCACTATTCCTGCCCACCGTGGCCGAAATGTACCCCTCCGGGATCAGTCAAGATACGGCTGCCCAAAAAGGTACATTTGTCGAGGTTAAAGGATATGGCCATCAAATGGAAGGAAAAAGCAGGCCAACATTTTTCAGGGGCGTGACCACCATTGTTACAAAGCTATTCAATGCGATTGAGGTAGTGACCCGTGTGTTCTTCAAAAATTTCAGCTCAACACGCATCAGTAGCCCACAAATGCCTACTTCGGCCAGAAGGATATCCAACAGGCGCTGCTTCTGAGACGGCTTTCTAGAGACATCCTCCTCTCCCATCCCGACTCGGAGCACATTCACATAGTCCCTACCGCCCGTGATCCTTCCAGCGGGCTGGCGCTTTCATCCCGAAATGCTTACCTCACGAATGATGGCCTTAAAGTGGCATCTACGCTCTACAAAGCCCTCAAGGCGGCGGAACACGCCTGGAACATGGGTTTAACTAAAGCCGAGTCTATCGAAGAAGCAGTAAAGGTGGTGGAAACGGAAAAAGACCGAGCCCATTCGAACGGCTTGTCAGTCGATATGCGTTTGGACTACGTGGAGCTCAATAACTCAGATAATTTTGACAAAATCGACTCGAACTCAAAAAAGTGCGAAGCTATTTCTCAGCCAGTAATTTTGAGCGGGGCTTTGTGGGTGGATAAAACCCGCCTCATCGATAACATCATACTTGGAGGTGGTATCAACATTGTCGAATGAATGTGTTAGGAGCAAAAATTCGACACGTTGTGCACCGGAAAGATCGCAGCGAGTGGGACGTTCGTTTTCCAAGTTCTATCATTGTCAAGGTCTGACGCGCTTTGCGTAAATTCAGGGCATATACATCCCCACAGTGTGCTCAACGCTGCGCCATGCAGTGCCAGTTATAGCCAAGCAACGTCCGCCGACTATTAATTAGTGCTGTAAACATACGTGTATCATTACAATATCACCATAAAGGGCCAAAGATACGTGTGGTAAGCCTCATACTTTGAGGGAAGAATGCACTACCCATCAGCCCCTTCGTTGCCCACGCTTCCACAAGAATATGTCCCCACCCTAAAACCCACGCCAATGTCCATATTCTGCCCGGCCATCCGCCGACTCTATGGCTAGTCATAGCTCTCCACAGGTGTTCTAAAATGATTCCTATTCCGTTAATGATGAAGAAGCCCCCAACATTCAAAAAGTCTGTGCCCCGACCCATACCCCACATTCCAAAGTCATGAAGTATCCCGGAAACGACAAAAACGCCGAGAACGCCACCTACACGGCCGAAGAGGAGCGATAAGGGCTTCCCTCCAATGGTAATGAATATGTCCCTGAAAAGCTGGTGCCAGCGCTTTGCCCAAAACTCCGTCAAAGACGTCGAAAGCCAGGGAGATTTGAACGCTGGTGGCCATAGGGAGGTATCTTGTCCAAATACAGAGACTCCAAATATTGTAGTTATATCGTACCCGGCTTGCAACCCGCTGTAAACCGCCATGCCAGAAAGAAAGGTAATCACTGTTGATCTCGAGTATCTTATAAGTGGTGGTAAATTGGTGTCGAAGATACTTCCCCCCTCCGGGGAACCAATGGAATTAGGTCCAAACCATTGTAATGAGTAATGGAAGGCATCAAACATCACAAGGTGTACCACGAGTGAGACGGAAGTCGCGGCCACAAATGCATTGGTTGAGGTTGTAGGTTTTGTCTCCTGAGGTATTTGAACGTATTGGGACCAGTTCCATCCAGTGCCCCGCAAGTTACACGCAAGCTCAAAGGCGTCAGATAATACGCTCTGGGAAGGCGATGAAAACGAAGAAGTGGAATAAAAGTCAGGAGTTGCCTCCTTGAGGGTCTTGACACGCGCAAACGACTTCTTCTGGAATGACCAGGTGATTAACCGCATGCTCAAAACTGCGTATATGATCTGTGACGTGTCAGGACACAAGCAAGACGAAGAGGCATAAAGACGGACCGTGAGTCCTTGATTCCAGAAGACAAGTCTTTCCGAGTTATTGAGTGCCTTTACAAGGTCAACCCTTGTCGCACTGTTAAATAACGTCCACAACGACAATGGAAGTACGCATATTCGAATGATATGGGTGTTCGGTGTGAGCACTAGGACTGCGGAAGCGTAGTAACAAAGGAGAGGTGCCACGATGTCGCGAAAGAACATGGCAAGTGTGAGCGGATCTCGGGACTGTGGTGACGGGATTATGTCCGCAAGCCTTCGTTGGAAAAAGCGTCGTCAACCATTGTCTCCTCAGGAAACTATTCACTCACCATGGCTGCATAGCTCGTGTACACCAACGCGTTGCTGTTACTAGTCACACGCCTCAAAATCGATTGGTCCGAAATGGATGGATGCCTCTCGGAGCTCCCGGCACTTTGATTGGGGCAAAGTTATGGGGAAAAGGGTGCGTGCTTATGTTGCGTGTACCTACATAAAATTTTCGGTGCTGTGTTTATTGCCCTCTGCTCCTGTCGTTCTGATAACCAGATTGCTTACAATGGGTTTATGTATCACACTTCGCCCGTCAACAGATGCAACAAATGATTAAATTTCACGGAAAAATCTCCGTATACCTATTACAGCCAATATCTCGACCGTCAAGAGCTGCGGATCTCTACAAATAACTTGCGAGTGACGCTGCAACGTTGACGATCTCACCCTTTACGATGCTGTCACCATTCGCCGATCCAGCGAGGAAACCACCTTTGGACGAGAGTTTCCTCGTACTCTCCCCAGAGGAATTGGAGTTTCTCAAGGATAGCACTAAGATTGAAGACGAGGATACACTGAAAAAACATATCATCGATGTGCAGAAGAAAGCATATGAGGTGCGTAGTAATAGCTCCTCGTTAGTTCAGATTATGTTACATTTTCCTGACTGGTTATCGCTCAGATTTATGGTTACCCATGTATACGATTCTTTTCGTTCATCAAGTGTGTATGACCAATGCATTGACTTATGCCTAAGCTAATGTCATGGTACGATTTTGGAGACTAAAGATTGCCCGCCTTCCCGCATATCTGTCTGCCTTGGAGCTTCGTCGCGATCGCCCCGATGCTGTATTTTTGGACATAGGATGCTGCTGTGAGTACTCAGCCCCAAATCCCAGATGGAATCCAACTTCTTCTTGGCAGTTGGCAATGATTTACGCAAAATTGTTGCTGATGGATGGCCAATCCAAAACGTCATTGGCTCTGATCTTCAACAAGGTAATAGGTCTAATTGTAAGCAGAACTAGATCTGACAAGAGATATTCACGCAAGGCTTTTGGAACTTCGGTCACGATCTGTTTAAAACCACGCACGAAACATATCCCGCCGCTTTCATTGCGGGAGATGCTTTCAATTCTGATATAATCGCTCCACATTCACCATTCTCTAAAGTACCGGGAGCTGCAAGGCCAAACCTCGCTTCGCTGACTTCATTGACACCCCTTCAAGGCCACATCTCAGCCATTCACGCATCCTCATTCTTCCACCTGTTCGGTGAAGCCCGTCAACACAAACTTGCAGAACGCCTAGCATCTCTTCTTTCACCGCTCCCTGGATCGATCATATTTGGGACACATATTGGCAAGTCAGAAAAGGGAATAGCCAAGGGTGCCGAAGGAGAACCCGACCTATTCTGTCATTCGCCTGAAAGCTGGCGTGATTTGTGGGATGGTCAGGTGTTTGAAAAAGGAACTGTCAAGGTTGAGGCGATGCTGAAGGAAGTTCGGAGGCCAGATATGTACTTGAACTCTGAGCCCTTTTACTTCTTAGTTTGGTCCGTAACGAGGCAATCATCGTAATCATATGTATGTGAAATCGCAGCATAGCAATTGTAGTTGCACAGAGCGCGCGCGCGCGTCATAGTTATTTTTGAAATAATGCCGACGGAAAACCAGCCGACGGAAGCTCAACCGATACCCGCGTGAGCCAAATTTAGCATGTCTATTCTACTTATAAAGTTCACCACGAATCAGAGCTTGAGGGCATTGTCCCTTTTTCAATCCCCAAACCTTGCCCAAGACTTTATACTAACATGTCCATCCAACGACGTCCCCTTGACAACACTCTCTACTCATTGACGAGTGATGAGTTGGCCTTCTTTCAAGAGGAGACAGGTATACATGATGAACAGGAGCTCAAGGAGCATATTCTAGCTGTGCAGGAGAAGGCATACGAGGTACTACCTGAACTGAATATAGTTTGTTCTTTGATCGTTTAAGTGCTTTCAACTTAGGTCTATCACTATCCATGTATTCGTCGTTTCGCATTCACCCGGTATGTTTTACAAACCATTGATTATGGTTGCCTACTACTATATACGCTGATCTATCTTCAGCTTGAAAATATCGCGCCTACCAGCTTATAAAGAAGCGCTTGCATTGCTGCCAAAGTATCCCAAAGCTCTATTTCTTGACATCGGTTGTTGCTGTGCGTTTAGCCTTTCAGCGAGGTGCTAACGAATAGCTGATGTGACGATGTTTCGACCAGTCGGGAACGATATCCGGAAGATTGTGGCTGATGGATGGCCTATTGAGAATGCCATTGCGTCCGACCTTCATTTGAGTATGTCATGTAACAATCATGTCAAAATCATAGCTTAACTACACCATTTGGTAGAGTTTTGGAACTACGGCCACGATCTCTTCAAATCAACTCCCGAAACATTTCCAGCAGCCTTTGTTGAAGGCGATTCCTTTGATACAGCAATAATCGCACCTCGTGAACCTTTTTACGCCCCCGAGGAACCCGCCTCTCTTGATCAGCCTCTGGGTTCGCTTACCTCTCTTACACCTCTTCAAGGCCATCTTTCTGCTATCCATGCGTCGTCCTTCTTCCATCTTTTTAGTGAAGAAGGTCAGCTGAAGCTCGCGCGTAGAGTTGCTACTCTTCTCTCGCCTGCACCTGGCTCGATGATCTTTGGCGTGCACGGCGGAAGGAGCGAAAAGGGTTTCCGAACAGAAGTTCTAAATTCCGCTGGTAAATATATGTTCTGCCACTCTCCCGAGACTTGGAAGGAGCTGTGGGACGGGGAAGTATTTAAGAAAGGAACAGTCAAGGTTGAGGCTGGCCTGCATAAGGAAGACAGGGCCGATCTTCTCGCTGAACCTGGGGCGCAATTTTATAGAATGTGGTGGTCCATTACTAGAATCTGATAGGTCCCGATGTATTGTACCCAAATTTCGAATTTCTCGGTATAATCAGGCTCTTTCCCGTGTAAGGATATGTCTAACTTGGACGCGGCGAGACGCGACACTCTACTTTTGATCCGCTACGCGATGTAACGTTTTCACCTGACTTGTGACTACCATTCATATTTTGAATTTCTCTCACCCCTAATTGATCATTTGCAATCCCTACTTTCCTTCGACTCATGACCGACGTGACAGTGAAATGCAGGGTCTGCCATCTTACACTGCCTGGATGAAAATTTCCAATTGAATCATCTGCATATTACATATGTCAGCGCACAGAGGAGGACGCCGCCGGCACCTGCCAAAAAACCACGTACTAAAAAACCAACGGCCGCGTCGTCTTCCGTGGGCGTGTGCTCCTTGAATAAAAAAGGACTTCGGGGACAAAATAAAAGACGCCTTGAGGCTAGAAAAATACGCCATCCAGAGCATGCGATTTGATGTGGCTGGCTTTGACGTTTTTATTGCAAGAATCATTTTTAACGCATTCCAATCTATCTTTGTCAGGTAACAATGAAATGTTGCACTTTTTTCGCACTTTTTTCGGCCGCAATGCCAAAATCACACCTCAAGGTATTCGGATGTATTTCTCGTCGGTCTATCATCACAATGACGAATGAGCTATGTGGCCTGTAAATACGACCAGAGCACAACAGTCGTCATTACAGAGCTCAACCATGCTCAGGCGGAGGAAATTTTTGGGAGCAAGAGTAAGTAAGAATGGCAACCGATACGCATTTCATCTGACCTTAACGATGATTGTTTTTTCCGTCGACGTGTCGGTGTGAAGCCCTGATGTTCCTGTCCCGCGCGTCGTTCCAACTTCTTAAAAGTCGAGATTTAATTAGATACCCTCACTTGTCCCTCACCCCATATCTTACTCATTATTTATCTTTCCCAAAATCTGCCTAATTGCCTAAAAAATCACAACGTTGTCGACCTCTGCACCAGTCGCACCAACCGATTTAGTTGAGGATTCTACGAATCGTGGAGAATCATAGTCAACATATGCCAATCGCAATTGATTGTCTAGTACTTGCAAAGAGGTACTTAGTGATATCGGTCGAGTCCGCGACACGAGCTTGAACATCATAGACGATTCCTCAGAGAAAGAATTGTCAATCAGATCAGTTTGAACATGTTAGTACGTATTGAAGGAAGGGAAAACGGCAAAATAGGCTTCGGACGATATTCGAGTGGACAAGATTACCGATTATTTAACCTCAGGGAATAGTACCCAAATAAGAACTTAACATGCAACTCGGAGTAAATCTACTCTTGTGCGCCAGTTAGGCTACCGAAGCGAGTTGAGGAGATGCTAACTTACATAGACTGAACCGGGCCAACATGTCTCGGCCATGTTTCCTCCCTCCGGGCCAGCCACCCGACCCACGGCGCCACTTGCTGAGGTCGCTGGCCCCGAGTAGATTGTCGTGAAGATCGGAGTTATGCACTTGATAGGACAGGAACATTTCAAGATTCAAGATATTACTTGTTACGAACTGTGACTAATTATCAGTGTTCTCGGGGCATATAGCAGGCAGAGGAGACTTGTGCGCCTGGAGGCAATGGCGGCGATGAGGCCAGCGAACCGCACGATCGACAAGTGACGTGTGAAATTGTCGGTGATTCTGAAGAGTTCAGCACATCGCGCGGCAGGTGGATCAAGGTTCAACGACATATTTACGCCGCTTATTGAATTAATTCCTCGACTTCTTATGTAGTACAAAAACATCTAGACATTATCCGCCTAGGGTGATCAAAAGACATTGGTAGCATGCCTAGAGGGGAGAATCGTTATTTCCGTTCAGATTAGATTTGTTTTTCCGCTTTCTTCAAGGTGATCGAGTTCAACCAAGGAGCCGTTCTGAAAAGCTAGAGGACTTGTTACGGACTTCGAAAACCCCAGTAGATGCGTTGTAGATGCGCTATCGGGACCAGACTAGATTGTTATCATTACCGCGGTAATGTTGGTGGTAAATGTTGGCTGTCGTTTTGGTCAGAAAGTCACCGGCATAGTCCGCATTATGCGGGTTAGAAATGTGTTTGACCCTCTAGCTCAAGGCGAGAAATGTGCTGGAATAGTGGGTCGCGTGATAGGACGACACACTAAAACGGGTGTTGGGAGAATAAAATTTCCTAGTATCAATGAAGAGATGATACATTTTGAAATGAAAAGGACGTATCCAGGGCTCGATTTGCAGCATGGATCAGAAGAGATGTCAACACGCGTTTGATATGCACCCACTGAGTAGGAAAAATCACACAAGAGGCGATGTTCGAGGGGACACGAGATGGCTATCGATCGCCAGGACAAGATTAGCGATGGAGAAGGAGAGAGGATTGTAGAGAGTACGGCAGCCAAGTGGGGATATACGGCGGAGGGGCTGGGCGCGAAGCAGAAAAGTTGCAGAATATGGATGAGCCGATCGAGAGCAGACCAGCCCAAATCGTACCACAATTCTTTCTGCATCAATTTCCTTTTATTTTACTCGTCTCATCATAATTTCATATATATATATTCCACCCCAATTCAAGAGGCTCATCACTTTTCCCTTTGCACTCACTTCCACCGTGTCCTCGTCCACTCACCAGCCCATAATGACCATCCCCATCGCCTCCCCTCTCGACATTGAGCTCCCTCGTCCCAAGGACGTCGGTGTCCTCGCCATGGAGGCCTACTTCCCTCTCCGAGTTCGTGTTTTTTCACTTCTTGCTTCTTCCCCACGTCTCAGACTTTTCTTTTTCAGTGCATTTCCGAAGCTGACCTCGAGGAATTCGATGGTGTCCCCAAAGGCAAATATACCATCGGTCTCGGTCAAGAGTACATGGCCTGGCCAGATGACCGCGAGGACATTAACTCCTTCATGCTTAACGGTACGAATGGCTCACAATTTTATTGGTAAAATTTAACGCCAACTCCCCGGCAGCTGTCTCGGGACTACTTGAAAAATACAACATTGATCCCAAGTCCATTGGTCGCATCGACGTCGGAACAGAGACCATCATTGACAAGTCGAAATCCGTGAAAACCACCCTTATGGACCTCTTTGCCGAAGCAGGCAACTTCGATATCGAAGGCATCGACTCCAAAAACGCGTGCTATGGTTCCACCGCTGCCCTTTTCAACGCTATCAACTGGATCGAATCCTCTTCATGGGATGGTCGTAATGCTATCGTTGTTGGCGGTGATATTGCCATCTACGCCGAGGGTGCTGCACGCCCAGCTGGTGGTGCTGGTGCATGTGCCATGCTCATTGGTCCCAACGCCCCTGTCGTGTTTGAGCGTGAGTACCACCTTGTTACAAATGATCCCGTCTGACTTTAACCTTTCATCTAGCCATTCATGGAAACTATATGTCAAACACATATGATTTCTATAAGCCGAAACTTGACTCGGAATACCCTGAGGTCGACGGACCCGTCTCGGTCGTGACCTATATTGCTGCTCTCGATGCTGCTTATGCCCGTTTCCGGGAAAAGCACGCCAAGGCTGCTAAGAGGGCGCAGCTGGTTGGTGTTGCTGCCGACAAGACTGCCTTCTCAATCGACGACGTTGATTACTCCATCTTCCACAGTCCTTACGGCAAGCAGGCCGTGAAAGGTTTCGGTCGTCTCTGGTTTAATGACTTCCTCTCCAACCCCACGTCACCTCGGTTCGCGGATATACCCAACCCCGAAGCTTTCCTCAATATGAGCCACACCGAGTCTCTCGGAGATAAGAACGTCGAAAAGACCTTTATCAATGCTTCTAAGGCTGCTTTCAAGGCCAAGGCCGATCCCGGCATGTCCTGCTCCCGCCGCCTCGGCAACACCTATACCGGTTCTCTATATCAATGTCTCGCCTCTCTTCTCTCCACCACGGAGCCTGAAACCCTGTTGGGCAAGCGTATCAGCTTCTTTGCCTTTGGAAGTGGATGTGCCGCCAGTTTCTTCACCGCACGCGTCAAGGGTGATACATCCGAAATTCGCGAGAAGATGGATCTTCTTAATCGTTTGAAGAACATGAAGGTCGTCCACCCGCAGCAGTTCGTTGATGCTTTAGCGGTATGTCAATTGTCGAGGACGTTGTCGCTTACATTTACTGATCATCTTCATCTCTTTTTTTTTTTTTTTTTTTTTTTTTATAGCTCCGTGAAAAGAACCACAATGCGCATGACTATACCCCCGAGGGCCTTGTCGAGAACGTTTGGCCAGGTGCTTACTACCTCGAAAGCATCGACAGCAAATACAGGAGGAAATACGTTCGTGCTCCTCTGGCTTGAACAGTCAACCTACGCACCTCTTGTATACCCCTTCATACCAATCAACTATCGTCGTCACTAACTCATAACCATTCGTCATGTTTTTGGATCTCGTACATAGACATTCTTAGACTATCACCCTCAGCGCACAAGTTACATATCTGTATTTACATTATCCCAATATCGGGGTTGTATGGAAATCTAATCGAATTTCCGAAATCATAACTGTAAATATGAGGTTGGACCTCAACGACCACGACCAACCCAAGATCGATCTGCAATGGACGTTACGCAACCTGAACATCGTCGCGTGAAAATTTCGGTTGACATTGATTCTACTGCTGCGACAAAACTCCAACAGCTTAGCCTTTCCCATCCTTTCACGCGTCAGGTAGGTGCTACTCCGGAATTCTGGGATCACCGGACTGAATGATAATGTGTTAGATCGATGTTATATTCCCTTCGTCCGACATCTTCGATTCCCTTTCAAATCTCGGCACGCGATACATCAGGACCCGGGTTAAACTTGCTGACCTCGTCGACTCTGGCGGTATCCTCGCTGATTTTTACTCACAGCCTGAAAAGTGTGTCTTGCATGTCTTATTCTGTTCTTGATAAAAGGTTCATCCTGTTTTCGAAGATGCTTCACGATACTCGGCACCGATGCTCACAATGGCGACGCGTGGTGCGTAGATCCCAGAAGTCTCCTGACCCTCTTTGTCACAAAAGGCACATATGAACGGCTTGGCCTGGTGGGGAAACGTTTACCTTTTCAGATTCATTCGGATTACTTCGGTCTGTTCTTTTGTATTTTTGTTACCTTGGTCACTTATAGATGTGTTCTATCTAGTAATACGGGTTCCGCTACAGAAAAATACAGAATCGGTTGCGAATCGGGCGCGTGTAAATGAAGCATTGAAGGCATGGGATGAAAGGAGGGAACGTGAGGGTTTCGGGGCGTGGAATGCAGTCTACCACTCTAATGGTCAGCTTATTATGACAAAAAAGTCCTGATCTAGCACTGATGTGCGTCGCCGTCGGTTTCTCTTCCTAGATCCTACCATTTACAAACCAACGTTCGCAGAATCGCATGTGTGTGAAGTAGCGTGCCAGATAATCAAAACTAGCGACGTCCACATCCCATCCCCGTCATTGCGTCGTCATCCATCAGCGTCTGCTTCTGATGGGCGAACACTATCTGTGGATGACGATGACGCGGAGGACTGGAACACAGAAATAGTTGCGCTCTTCGAATGGGTAGGCATGGCCGGTTTGGGCTCACAAAGGTATATTCTAACCTTAGACCCGTTCAAGGTGGATGACTGACCACTTGCTTCGCGACAGATTGCGAGCAAACGATCGCGTGGACCCTTACGTGGCTCTATACAACCCACCTTCTTCCTCACACGTGGGTAGCATAACGCACCTTAGCTGGAAGGGCTTTCTCGACCCAGCTTTCCTCCAGTCGGTAATCGACCTTGCAATGTACGTTTTTCTTTTTTGTTACTCCAGGTTTGATTAGAGGTTTCTCCGAATGTTGATCACCTCCATGTCCCCTTGATGTTGTCGTTGGCAGCTCGTCGTTAAAAACTTTGCAAATCAATAAACCCCTCGGGCCCGAATCGGCCAAGCCTTTTGTTGCGATAATAGCCCATGCATGTTCTGCATCGCCTGTATCGTACATCCCGCCCTCTACGCCAATAGGGGACAGACCAACAAGGCTCGCGCGGTCAGATGGGGAAGACACTTGGTCCTTGTTTGTGACACCTGGGTCGCAAGGAACACAAAGTATAGACTGGGCGTTAATAGAGAGTTTGGGTCAGTATGACACGCGATGGGGTTAGATCATACTCCGTGCGTTGTGGTAACGGAATACGGAGTCGGGCTTTCCGCTCTTCTCTTAGGAGCTTCCTCAGTACATCGGGTGGGTTGTATATGTTGCATAATATAGGTATTCGAAAGTTACATGATACACCTCAATCCCAGTAGATACAGCGAGGCCATGTAGATAGCCTATAGTATACGAGCAGTATGATACTACTACAGTGTGTGCGCGGAAATGAATGGGGGACCCCGAGATGGTGAGCAGATGTCGGTGGCAGCGGTAGCGATGCATAAATGAGGGTTATAACTGAAAAGAGGGCGGAATAAAGCGGGACCTGACGAATAAAATGTCTCATGAAAGATCGATCGGGCAGGATTTTGCGGGGGAGGAGGCAGGTGGAAAATGAAAATATATGCAGGACATAGATATACCGATTAACAGATTATTGTTGTGATTTTGAGCCTTATACGGCGGCATTTTGGATGTGAACGCGAGTAGACGCGATGTTCAGATGGGCGAGGGACATGCGAGCGCTAGGATTAGTTAGGGGACCACTACCGCCGCTCATATTAGCGAGGGGGGACGCCGGGACGGTCAGCCGGGCAGGGCGCCAAGTATAGACGTGGGGAGTGACCGAAGGAGCGGGCGATGGTGTAAACATGGTTGCCATATCACGATGGTAGGCATCGGTAGGCGTTGAGGGCGAGATGGGCGACGGAGGGCGCGGGGACGGCTCATTCGGTATGTTAATTGGGGTGATAGAGACGGATCTCCAAGAGGTGGGAGACTGGGAAGTGGATGCGCCGAATTCTGTTGCTGCGGGCTCACGGGGGAAAGACGGTGGAATGAAGCCTGCGGAAATGGTCGACGAACGTCTACGAGTAGCGCGAGCTTGAACTCGGACTTCTTCCTCTGCGGGAGCTTCATAAGAGTATTAAGCCTAGGAACCGCAAGCTTCAAGTGAACCCGCCTTACATGAATGCGAAACCCAATCATGAGGAATGACCGTAGGGTTCCAGCGCGAACCCCACTCAGAATGAGGGTACGCGCTGGCGACGAGGAGCAGGGCTGGATCATCGGATCCCACAGCCATAGGGCTCCCTGCATCACTTTCGCTCGCCTCGCTCGACGCAGAACTCTCAGCGCTGCCTTGAGCTTGGGCCACCAACAACTCCCTCACCGCCTCTTGCTCCTGATGCCAAGCCTCGGTGTCAGTGAAGACCTCACGCGTTGCATGTTCGTAAAACTCGTCCGAATCGGGATCGAAAGGATTGGAGATGCTCCAGTTCTCGCATCTAGGAAGGTCGGTCTGCACATGAATCTCTGGCTCTGTGCGTACGGCCACTGTAGGAGTATAAATCGTAGAAAAGAGAGCGCGGCCCATTAGAGAAAATCCAAAGACTTTGGGGTATGAGGAAAAGAAGGGGTATGGATAGATGGTACAAGGAACAGTCAAAGGATGATGGGAGAGAAGAACAGCACAGAAAAGATGAAGAACCTGTGAAGAACGGGCGTCCAAACAACAACAGCCTTGGCCAAATTCCCTTTTGGAGACAAAAAAAAAGATGATCTGTGTTCACATGTCCCTCCGTTGTTAACGTTCATCAGACACGTCCAGAGTAAGTATAATCCCCATATGCATTTCGTAGAAGACGCGGATGGGTTGTGCCGTTGTTGAAACAAAAATCATGTCTAATTTACAAATTCCTTGGGAGGATCCAGGCTTACGTCTGTCATCCACGCCTCTTGACTAACAGAGAATTGCTCATCCGCTGCAACATATACTATTGAGCGCACCGAGATGACGCGCTTCACCACGTGCATCATCACATGACTCTTAGCGGGACAACTCAGTGCGCTATATTAACGACGCTCACGACGCTCACGACAACTTGATGGAGCCTTCGTCCACATCCTCAGATATTACGGCACGGGAAGCCTTGTCTGTACGCCCTCTTGCTCCACCACTCTCTCAGGAGACTTCTATCAATGAGACCAACCCATGGAGCGTTGTCATAGATGCTGATAACGCTAAGCCGCACACAGCAGACGAAGAGAAACCTTTACATACCCCAGATCCTGATCTAATGGACCAATCAATAGTACATGGATTGGAGTCCGTCGCGCCGCCTAGCCCGACAGATAGTAAACCACAAGTCTCTCAAGATGTCCTTAACCAGTTCGACCCACTCGCGAGCCTGGAGGAAGAAGCTGCGCGAGAAGCTTGGGAAAAGTCGGAGGCTCATCCACCCCCTCCACGTACACCTTCACCCAAACCACCAACACTCCCATTAAAAGACACTGTGGCGTCATCGCCTCTCAACTCACCACAATCCGCTGGATCCTTGGCAACCTCTCCATTTCCGTCATTTGCATCATTGGCTCGTACATTTGCAATACCAGCACTCTCTCGTCCACGGCCTCTATCTTTGGATCAAGCCAAACCTGTCCCTTCACCCTCAACACTCTCCGCTTTCGCATCGCAACAAGATGCCGCGACGCCGCGAAACGATGTGACATCGACCAGCAAACTCTCACCTGTGCATACTCCAAGCGGAAGTGGTACTGCTTCTCCTGTTCCCGGTTCTCGTGTCCAAGGCGAGATTCCGTTCGATTTCCAGAGTTTTCTGGATCAGATGAAAAGTCGTAGCGCAGAACCTGTGTCTAAATATCTACGCTCGTATGTGCTTCCCGTAATGCTTGTAGTATGTGCCTTTTGACTCATAGCAAGCACCGTGCTCCAGATTCCTGAGTAACTTCGCAAAGCGCACATTCACTGTCAATGATCAGGTGAAAATCATAAACGATTTTCTCAATGTGAGCAGAGCCGCTGTATTGGTGGATTATTCCTGAGATTGTCTCCAGTTTATCTCGGGACAGATGCGCGCGTGCGAGCCGTGGAAGAATGCATCGGAGGCTGAGTTTGATAATGCTATGGAAGGCATGGAGAAACTAGTCATGAATCGCCTTTATGAATTGTTGGTATCACATCCGCATTCTTGGTCTTCTTCTTACGATGATTATGCAGTACATTTACGCCCCAGGTTGTCCATGCCGTTCCCCCACGTCCAATCACTGCGGACGATCTTGAACGGGATCGCGTCCTCTCACAACGCATCGCTCTTTTTGGATGGATAGAAGAGCGGCATCTTGATATACCTGAGGGTGAAGGAAGCGCAGGATTCCTCCTTTTCGCTCATCAGGGTCAGGCATTTCCATTCACACCTCCGCCTGTTATTGAGTAACGCCGCTTCAGAATTGCTCAAGATCAACCACTATAAAGCCCCTCGAGACAAACTCATATGTATACTGAACTGTTGCAAGGTCATTTACGGTGAGTTCGATGACCTGGAAGTATAGCATGGTATCTCATACTCAGAGGTAGGCCTGATAAGACATCTGAGGGCTGATGAGGGCGCCGACGCATTTATTCCAATTCTCATCTACGTTGTTCTCAAGGCCAATCCAGAGCACCTCCTTTCTAATGTTGAGTAGGTCTGATCACGCATACGTTTATAGTCGATGTTGATTTTGTCTTTTAGGTTCATCAATAGGTTTCGAAACCCGGAAAAACTGCAGAGTGAAGCTGGGTACTATCTTTCCAGTCTCGTAACCACCCATTTCTTTCCTGTAGATGCGTTACACCTTACCAGCGTTTTCAGATGGGTGCTGTATCGTTCATTGAAACAATGGACCACACTTCGCTGTCCAATATCACACAAGAGGAGTTCGAACAGTAAGTCATCCAAATTATGACGTTAGTGCTCATCTAACAGTGACAAAGGAACGTCGAAGATGCCATCCAAGCGCTGCCTCAATCAGAAACCAGTTCGCCCCTCTTATCACAAGCGCCATCGACAAGAGCACGTCTCCCACCATCTAACTTGTCACACGAGGGCGAAGAATCAGCGCAGCCACTATCAATATCTACTCCCGCTCAGTCCATCTCCGATGACGCCAAACGTCTCCTCCAGAAGACTGGTGACACAATATCCAAACCCCTCAACGCTATAGGGAGGATATTCAGCGAGGCGCTAGACGGTGCTGAGGGAAAGCTTTCGTATCTTCCCGGGCCTTTTGCTCCCTTAGAACTTGGACGTGAACAACGTGAGCAAGGCCCTCCACCTACCGTTCCGCGCTGGTCGTATCCAGAAGGTGATGGACGCCCAGGCCCACCTGCGATTACTGTGCCACAAACACCATTCTCTGCAGTTGGTGGGCTCCACTCCTCGCCGATACAGACACCGTACAAGCCACGGGTCCGACGCATTCCCTCGTCATCGTCGTCCACGGGTTCAGCATCAGCAGGTTATGCGCCAGATGAGACACCATCACGTCTCGGTCCATACACGCATCAACCTCTTGCGTTGGGCCCTTCCCAGAATCTGCTATCGCCGACTCTGGTGTCTCCGCGCGTTCAGTCGCTTGCTGCGGGAGATGGACAGTCTGTGTCGCGAACACCAACGCCTAATTTGGACCTAGCGGGAATGTCAAGGCAGATTGATGCTGCACATGAACACGCAGCTGCAGCAGCTAAGGACACGCTGATCCAGATTTTCCCTGCAGTAGACACTGAGGTGATCCAGTGGGTATTGGAAGCTCAAAACGGAGACCTGGGGAAGAGCATAGAGGCATTGCTCGAGATTGGTGGTGGATCGTAGTTGTGACCACTTACATGCTATTCTGACTGATATTCTATGACGCGTTCTTAGCATACATTAATTGAACTGGGAAACGGGGATGGATTTCACAAACAACTGGATTACGTCATCTTATAATGCCGAGTCCATACCTCCCTCATGTCATCTACTCTGTGGCGATCGTCACCCTCTCTATACATCTCGTGAACCAACGGAAGCTTTCCAGCGATGAACGAGCCCATGTAGCAGCCCAGACATCAATTTTGGAATCCATTCGGGACCAGTTGCGGTCTGGCAAACATCTATCTGACGAGGAGATTGGGAGACTGAAACGACTTGCTCGCCCAATTAAGCACGATGCTATAGAGGGTGTTCCAGACCAAAACATTGGCTGGAAGGATATCTTTTTTGGACCAAAGAAAGATGAAGGACTGAACAAGTGGGAGAAGAAGGATATAGAAAAAAGTACGTTTCATCTGCGTTGCGCGTGGGCCTGCTTGGTACTTACGCACATCTGTCCTTTAAAGTGCAACAGGACATGGCCAAGTAGCATTTAATCCAGCATCTTTGTTCCCCACACAACCGCGTAGACTGGCATGGTTGTCACTTTACACCGTGGTATCATCCCGACACAAATTATCAACAATGTATTGTCCTACAGCCGCGTTTGAATCAGCTTCTTAATCTGGTGTTGCCAAGGCTAATGGCTCTATTCCATTCCAAAACGAGAAAAGAAAAACATGAAGATAGACTGTCGTAAATAAGACGTTTATCGTACATAACGTGTGGGGCAACAAGCGTCCAAACCAGACTCTCCTCAAGTTGTGTATTTGTATCCGCTCCACTCGTCACCTTTTTCCATCTTTGCTTCCGCCACAGTTGCGAATTTCCCATTTTTCTCATTACCACTCCCATTTTCTCCGATGACCTCATCCCTCTCTCCTCTCTGGCGGCGAGCGTTTTCCTTCACCAGGAAGATGTGGTAAACCACGGAACCGATAATTCCAAAGCCAATGTACATGAGCACAAGGCCATGACCTATACTTGTTATGAGTGTCAAACATAAAGCCATGGCTTCAACTTACCAAGTCTGTACCAAGGCTTGTCAGGCGCACGATACTTGGAAACGTTGAAGTCAATACCAATGTCGGCAGAGAAATCAAGCGCAGACAAAACTTACAACGTTGGAGGTCACTGCTCCATTCAAATTACCGCTATTGGGAGTGGATGAGCCAATGCTGACTGAAAAATTAAAATTAAAGGACATACAAGCCAATGACCATACCAAGGGAAACGCTGCGCTTGTAGGACCCCTCTACATTATTGGATACCCATGCACTGATTTTTGTTCATTAATAATGAGCAGACAACAGGGACGTGTATGGCGTACATTGTGTTTGCTATACATCAATTAAATCTGTGAATGACTAGAATTTAAATTTTGCAGGAGAACTCACGTATGACAGGATAGATTCCGCTATGAACCTGTCAGACGGACGGTGTAAGTGGAATATAATGTTACTCACCAGGTTGCCATGTACACGGCAAAGTAGGATAGGGCGGGTGTCCTGGAAGCGATCAAGATAATATACCCCGCCGCACCTGACCTCTCGTGAGAAATGAGCGCCATCGAAACTCAATACACAGACCTAGACACAAAAACCCTCTGTTTCGTGGATCAACATAAGACGAGACGCTGAAATTGTATGCAACGCACATATTGAGGTATCCTCTATGTCCAATCCGATCCGCCGTATAACCCACACAACAGGTAACAAAGCCGGCGAAAGCATACACCGGGACAGTCAAAAGATTGGCGGGCGTGGCCTCGAAACCTGTCACAAAATATGCTTGTTGTCAGCTTTCCAAGATCAACCAGAACCTATCTAGCATACCAAGCTACGGGCACGTCAATTCAAGTGCCAAGGGAGTCATCAAATTACACGCACTTGATTAATGATAGTCGGCAGGAACAACGAGAAGGCGTAAAGGGGGCCATCACAGCCAGTATAAATGACCACTACCCAGCGCTGTCAGATACCGGCAACATAGTGGATGAAGAAAACGAACTTCCGACCCATGTCTTCCAATCTCTGAGAGCCTTGATAATATACTTCATCTCCAATTTTTCCCCACCAGCAGCACTGAATTGATTGTCGCTTTGAAGGCGTCTCACAACAACAGTTCGCTCCGCCTCAGTCAGGAATTTTGCAGTATCAGGGAAGTCTTGTATAATCCAGAAAGACGCAATGCCTGCTAGAAAAGTTGCTAATCCTTCCAAAACTGAAGAAAGAGCTCAGTATACATTGGATGAAGAAGGTTAACGAGAGGCGCACTGAAAATCCAAGCCCACGCAGGCTTGCCGCCAACGCCTTCCATATTCGAGATTGCGGCCTGTTGACCTCCTGATCAGGTTTAAGTCATGACTTTAAAGGGACACCGTACCGCAAGAAGACCACCGAAAGCGCCGGATACACTTGCAGCAGAGAAGAAGATTGCCGCGCGAATCCCGAATTCGGACCGTTTGTACCAGCTAGACAATTCATGAATAGGGTGGTAATAATGTAATAGTGTAACGCACCAGGAGAGGTAATAGTTGACTCCAGGAAACAATCCAGCCTCGAAGAGCCCGAGCATCCATCGCATGCCTACGATTTTATGAGATTGTGTAATTCGCGAATCACCTAAAACGATGTATCACTGACCCATGAGGCCACCAAAGTTGTGGACTACTCCTTGAAGGGTCTGAACCGTATTGAAATTAGATAGAGAAGTTTACTCTCACAGTGGGACATACCATCATCACGCCCCAGCCAGTCATTAGGAAGGAAAGCCACACGGATGGGCGCAATCGCTTCAAAAATATATTCGACGGGACTTCGAAGAGTGCGTAACTAAAGAAAAATATCTGTGACATTGAGGTTCTCGAAATAAGCAGCTATCACGGTATCTTCCAGAAAGGAACTTGCCGTCAAAGCCAAGAGATACTGCATGTCGGTAATGTGCAGATCGGTTTCAAGATGATAGAGCTATATGACAAGGATTTGCGACCAGGTGACTCCTTTACGAAGGAACAACGTACCTTTGCACTGTGAGGGAAAGGCGAAGTTAGACTTCTAAATTGAATGGAAACTTTAACAAGGTACGCACTTTCCAATACTGGTACGATCGAGGAAACTCAGCAAGTACAGAAGCGACAACCAAGGAATCAGGGCAAAGTCGATTTTCCGAAGTAGCTTCTTCTCGTCCACCCCACTGATGTCCATGCCAGCATTATAGAGAGGAGTCTGATGTTCGACCTCCGTCGAGATGTTGTCCTTTTCGAGTTCGCGTCCAGAACTTGAGGGAGACCCCTTGATATCACTCATGACTGGGCGTTGTAAGTGGGAGGAAGACGTAGAGGAATGGGGCCTCTTGGGGAACCGATATCAATGCGAATAGCCGTTTTTGTACCAAGCTCTCTATATCTTGCCAAGTTCACGTTGAACTTTCGCTAGTTTGTCAGCCGTACGGCTCAAATTCTGATAGACTGTGTGCCTGTGGATTGGCATGTGGGTTCCATTTGGCGTGAACAAAATCTGTAATGAGGATGCCGTTTGACACGACATAATGGAGCATGGACGGTAAACATCGGCAAGCGTACTGTGGTTTGTAATTTTGGCGGTCGAAGCTTTGCGGCAACAATTTCCAAAATACTGAGTGCCTCGTGGCTCCCCGCGCCAAAGAATTCGCTCCTCTTCCCACTACCACGATGAGATTGAGTACAGAATGGGTATGAGATGAGAATTTGGAGCTAACTTTGCTCATTTTCTGGTGACAGATGACCCAACCATTGACTAGTCAGGTGTCTAAGAAGCATCCCTGTCCGATGATGTTGGAGACGGCTACTCTAGTCAACCACCAGGGTCGTGACTCTTGCACAGCAATGAGTCCTGTTAAATCATGGCCCTTGTGGCCGTAACAAACCTGCAAAGTCCGACAAAAAATTAGCGAAGATTAAACCTCCATCTGTTCATGATCACCTCGGACCCTCGGGCACAAGTAGACCTTGCCAAGACCTGCGGCGTTCTAAAACTTCAAAATATACAAGCGCTGGTGGGCGTGCGATATATGCCTTGGACAACTGGTGGAGCCCCGCATATCGTCTTCAAGTTCAGTCACTTTAATTATTGTATGCGAATAAACACAAATCCAAGTTAATTTCCCTCGAAAAATGAAGTTAAGCGCCGCGATCAGAAGCTGGCCAGTGCTCACCAGTTCAAAAAACTCTATCGATGGCCTCGCTAACTGTGTCCCAGCCTATAATCGAGTGCAAGAATGATGCTTCGAACAAATCCCCAACTGTGGCCCCTTCCCCTTTCGACAATCTGAACAGTAATGCTGATATAATTATTCGCTCCAAAGTATCGTTGGTCGACTTTTATGTCGTCAAATCCATTCTCGCCTTCGCTTCCCCATTTTTTACGACCATGTTCTCCCTTTCGCAAACCGGGGTATCACAGGAAGTGAAAGATGGAAAACCCGTCATATTAGTCGACGAAGACGAAGAGACACTGGAATTGCTCTTCAAATATTGCTATCCACTTTGGACTTCGTCACTCGGAGAACCAAGTCTTGAAGGGCTTATCAAAGCCCACAACGCGGCGGAAAAATACCAGATGCAAGGCGTTGAGGATTACATCCAGATGGAATTTGTCGCGGAAAGGTTTCTAAAGGAGCAGCCCCTGCGCATGTACGCAATTACTCTGCACTACCAATTCATCCTTGAGGCACGCCTCGCCGCCAAAGCGACCCTGCGCCTCCCTGTGCTCGGAAGACAATATTTCGATGAATTGGAGCACATAACGGCTGGAGCGTACCACCGATTACAGGTTTATCATCTGAAATGCGCAGAGGTCGCACAAAACGTCGCAAAGAACCTGGAGTGGGTCACCGATAACCATGTTGCATGGTTTGAGTGCACTAATGAGGGTCAGTATTCACAAAGTGTAGTCATATCGGGCAATCGGGGCCAATGGGTGAGGGGAAGATGGTGGTGGGATTACATGACCCAAGCGGCGTCGTCCTTGGCGGAAAAACCGTCAGGTACCACCGTGATGGATCCCGATATCATGGACGAGGCACTCGGAAAAGCGAGTGGATGTGCGTTCTGTCGGGGCCGCGCATTCAAGGAGTTAAGGGCGTTTGCGCGCGTCTTTGCCGCTGAAGTCGACAGAGCTACGGCTCAGGTGAGTTGGTTTTGGCATTTCGAAGAACAAGGCACTCAAGTTTCAACGCGTTTACTTGCCAGATCGTTTTGGAGGTTTTGGAGGTGAAAAGTTGAAAAAGGCAATTCTCTGCCCTCTCTTCTGACAAAAGCATCGCGCCACAGGAATGAGATGCTGAAAGGGTTGAATTCTATATACACAATGCCATAAAACTACTACTATGTACACTATATATGGGGGCCAAATGACACATGCTACATACAACAAGACTTTATGTACAAGATTATTAGCATCGTGAATACAGCACACGTGAAAACCACCCGACTGACGAACGACATGGTGCAGCGGAGGACGTAAGAGGATAGTAGCGGCAGTATGAAGGAAAGAGGGAAGGAACTCGAAAAACAGGGCAGCCGGGAGACCCTATGTAACACTAATAACAACGACATCATGCAAGTAGTAGTAGATGATCCATGCGCACGAGGCAGATTAGGATGAATGTATGCCGAGATGTTGAATATGTGGTATTAAGTCGAATTGCGTTGCATGAGCATGATTGGAGCACGAGAAATGCAGGAAACCAAACACAGTCCATTAGAATCGAATCAAGGAGGAAAACACCACAGAAATGAGGGATGGATGAATGGCATCGAGAAGAACTCAAGATGTGTGTGTGTGTGGCCAACGATATGCAAGGCCAGACATATTAGTCATGCACCCTACGAGAGAAACACACACCACCGCTCAACATGTATAGTTGACCGGGCATCAAAAGCCACACCATTGGCTCTGAACGGGACATCGCACTGCCGAAGAAGTCAATCAGTACACCAATTCTCTGTGTAGAAAAAAAAAGCTCACATAAAGCGCATGATATCCCTACTAACCCACGACGATCAGAATCACGTCACATTCCAAAGCCCCAGAAACGCTCCAGCAGAAGACACGATCTCCACCGCCTTGCCTACTATCGTTGGCTCTCCGAATCCAGAGCCCGCACGCGAAGGACTACGTGGCGATGACGGGGGGGAGAGATCGCCGCGTGGTGGGGATATGCTGTACGATGTGCTGGGCTCTGCCGGGTGTACAGCCGGGACGACCAGTGGCGATTTCGCCTTGGGGGTATATGTTAGTGTTGGCTGCACTTCTGGCAAAACAGGAGAGTCAATCTCTTGATTGGCAGAGGCGGCGGCGGCGGCGGCTGCGGCTGGGACAGGACGCATGATGATCACGGGGGAGTTGGAGGGAGTGGGCTGGAGGTGCCGTTGGTGTTCTTCGGCCTTGCGAACATCTATCGGAACTGCTACAGGGGGGGCGGGAATCTTGGAAGGCATGACAGTGGTAGAGCTGGATGTGGAACGCGATGAAGACGATGATGACACCGAGGACGCCGGACCTTTTGTTTTCACCGCCGTTACTTGATCGAGTCTCGAAGTTGAGTTGGGGACGGGTGCGGGAGGCAGGACCGGTGCCACCGTAGCAGGAGAAACTCTAAGCAAGCTATCCTGAACGCCATCAGGGCTTACACCATGCCCTTGACTGATAAGCCTCTTGCTCTCCGACCGGTCCCTCCCCCTCGATCTCTCCCTATCCCCTCTCTTCTCGTGTCGCCCGCCCGTATATGCTCCAGCGACGTTTCCTAGATCAAGACCTTCCGGCGAAAGACTGCCGATGGAATGCGTAGCGGAGCGCTCCCTGGACGCCGAGGATGTGGGCCGTGTACTCGAGCGTCCGCGTTGTGCTTGTCCAACATCCTGATACGACTGGGAAGTGCGTCCACGCGGCGGCGGGGACAACAACGACGAGGGCACCTCGGCAGGCGAGGTCGATGAACTTCGACGCGGGATGATTACAGGACCATGCGTGTGCCCCGGTCCAGCAGAAGATGACGCGTAGTTGGACTGCGCCCCAGGACCATCAGCGAGTAAGCAGGTGGATGCAGTTATCATAGCGGGAGACGGTGTTCTTGACCGCGACCGTGATCGAGATCGAGATTGTGATTTCGATCGTTCAGCAATCGCTTCAGCTCGGGCAGCAGGCGTGGTAGGAGTTGCGCCACGCCCGCGGGATAAATCTATGGAGACGACCCGTCCTTGGTTTAAAGAGGAGGACGAGGAGCGGCGGGAATGGAAGTCTTCGCCGAGGTCAGCCTTGCCATAATTGGGGTGCGTATCGTGACGGACTACGACAGTCGGGACGGGGGCACCCAGGTGCACGCCATGAGTTGTAACCGTATGATCCACATCGTCCACATCGGCATCCAGATCATCATCACCGACACTAAACAACGTCGCTCGCTTGCGGTAGACTTCCTGGTCCCCATTCCCAAAACCGTCCTCGTGGTCCTCCATCACATCGCTTGCCACCGCCTTTGCATTCCTCTCCTCCTGCATCTCCCTTTCTCGCTCCCTGACAAACATCCTCTGCTCCTTTTCCCGCTCTCTTTCCCTCCCAGCCCTAAAGCTGTAATTACTCCCGAATGGAGGCACATACACCAGTTCCACAGGTGTCTGCCCCCCTGACCCGTCGCTCTCCTCCGCCATCCCTTTGCCCTTTCCTTTTTGACCATTTCCTGAACCCCACCATCTCGATGCCCCGCCAGAGCCCCATATGCCATCATCGCTCCCGCCCTCATCCCCAAACCCTTCACTCCACCCACCGTGGTGCTGCCCGTAGTACCCATGCTGCCCAGTCTTCAATATGGTAGGTGCGATCGGCGCAATCGTAACATGTGTAGGTTGTTGAGATGTGATGTCACTGGCGGGTATGCGTACTAATGGAGGGGCACGGTGTTTGCGTGAGCCGGAGGCGCTAGAGGAGGCACGATATGTACTGGTGGTGCTAGTACTGAGACGGCGCTGCGACGGATGTTTCTGTGAATTACGGCCATCGAGGGAGTCGGAGGTAGAGGAGGTGGAGGTGGATATTGACGTAGAAGTGGAGGCAGAAGAGGATGATGATGCTGTGGACACTGTTGATTGAGAACGAGGCGAACCAGTCTTTTTCCGTGTGCCAAAGGACGAACGCATCTCGATAACACCATCGCCTTCATCTTCTTCAACTTGACCATCTTCTTCGCCTACTCCATCCTCGTTTGAATCAGAGTCACTTCCAGACAGGGGACGTCGGCCGGTGTAATGGCCGTCCCACAAAGAGGCTGAAACAGCTTCTGCATCATCTTCCGACTCTTCTTCATCCTCTTCGTATCTAAAAAGAACACCGTGAGCTTGGCATGGATGGTGAAAGGGCATGTACTAACCCATCATCATAACCCCAGGGGTTCCTCCCGTACGGATACCTGCCAGCGATGCCACGAACATAGTTATCGTCACCATCCTCGTCTTCATCTTCGTCATCCTCTTCATCTTCTGCATAACCTGACCTTTTCTTCGGTTTTTCTATAGCAATGCATTGTTCAACGAACGTGTTGAACGAAATATGGCGCTTCTTCTGGCCATTTGTGCTGTGTGCAGCGGGAGCGGTGCTATCGGAGCTTTGAGTTGAAATGCTGAAGTAACCATCGGGACTGGTGGCACCAGCTTCTGAGGGTAGATGTGCGGGTGGGTCGATTCTGGGGGGTGAATCTTTGCGGAAGGCGCGGTTTGGGCCCCAGCGTGTAATGTGGGTATCACTCTTGGTATGCGTGAGTGTCGGGCGGCGCGGCTTTGCTCCGCCCGGCTCATCAGGGAGCTGGGGCAGGGGATGTGAAAAATAATATTCGTCTTGGTCATCGTCAGATTCTGGAGGGCTGAAGAGAGGGCTGGTAGGGAGGTCGCTGGTGAGCAGCTGGCTGATGCTGCGGTGTTTGAGGATTGGTTTGTGCGTCGGAATGGCGGTAGTTGAGAGGTCGAGTGCGGATTGGCCTGTAGATTGGATTGGCTTGGGTGGCGCCCAGTCGACGGCGGTGTGCAGCGGTCCATAGAGCCACGTAACATCAGAGTCTTTTAGCCTGCAAAAGGTGAGTCAAAGGCGCATAAAAGCTGAGAAACAACGGACCAGTTGAGTGTCTCTGGTGTGACGGTACCGAGACCATTGCGCTGCTTCCACCAGGTGCGCCAGCTGGCGTTCTCAAGTCTCACGCCGTTGGCTATCTCATTCTTCTGGCGGGTCATGTTCCTCCAGGACCGCCAGACGTCCTCTTCCTCCCAGTTGTGGGAGAGATAATCGACCTGGCCGCGGGGAAGGGTGGAAACAGACGAGTCATCTGGAGTAGAGTTTGCAGCGACGGAGACGAGAAGGACTGGCAAGTAGTTGGCCATTGGAAGGAGCGACGGGGGGCCGAGGCGAGCTCGCTGTGTTCGACGACGAAGAGAGGATGAAGAAAGGAAGAAGATTCAACAGGGACACACAGAAGCCGTACGGAATTGGGATGCGATTCGATCTCAGCTGATCGTTCCGGATTTTCCGCAATGCGCATGATATTATTTATCTCAGACTGTTTCTCGACTGACCCGGATCCAATCATTGCGCGGAACTTGCTCTCGGAACATGTCATCCCCCCGATCCAAAAGTCCTCCGGTCCGCATCCCGCGATCTCGCGGAAAAATAAAATGAACAATAGGGGTTGGGCGGGCAACTGGTGGTGGCCCTGGGGGGTGTCTATATTTTCAGGTCTATACTGGGTCTTTACTTCACAAGCTCATCATCCTCCTCTCCACTCTCACCTCCACTCTACCCCGCACTCCTCCACGCTGTCATCTGCCAACAGGCACATCACTCAGGGTCAGGTCACTCTATTTTATTTCCAATTTCATAATCACAGTTGCGGCCCAACAACCGCTCTTCTCTCCATCGTTCCAGACTTGTTCATCATCTGCAACGCCTTTCTTCGACTCAAATACCCCGAATTATCGCCCTCACGCAGGTAGTACGACAAATCTGCTGTCTTGTCCTCCTCCGTCTGTGAAAACCCATTTCCGAGCCACGCAAACCGATTCCCCTTGTACGTGATCTCCCAGTCGTCATATCGTGGCTCTGCGATCGCCTCCATGTAATGCAGTGTGCTGCCTGGCCATAGCGCGCTAACCTTTCCAGTAACACTGTTCGCCTTGTACCACGACCGACAGTCATGCTCCCACACCGTGCCTTTCATGAACATGTCCTTGTGTTTGATAAAGTCATCCACTGCCTCTCGTTTCGGTGCAAAGCTCCGCATGTTCTCTGTTTGCCATCGGTTCGCAAATTTCAGCATGTAATCGATCTGCGCCTCTAAAATTTTTAATTCGTCCACGTCAACAATTCGGTCGCGCACACGACACAATAAATGCTTCTCACCAATGGCACACAGCACGGGCCCATTCCCAATGGGACTGTTGGGTCCAATCACAGTAAAATAGTTCGGGAACCCCGCAACCCCCATCCCGAGGTATGACCTTGCCTCATTACTCCATTCCTCCTTCATGGTCCGTCCCGCCTCGCCTGAGATACCAAATCTCGGCATGTATGTCGTGTTGAACCCCGTAGCGCAGATTAACACGTCCAGCTCGTGTTCCCTTCCGTCTGCTGCGCTGACGCACCCGCGTTCTGTGACTCGCTCGATCTCTCCATACACCACCTCAACATTCTCCTTCGTCAGACCCTCGAGGTAACCCACTCCAGGCGTTATCCGTCGGCATCCTACGCCGTACTTCGGCACAAGCCGTGCCGTGAGTGCCTCATTATTCCCCAGTTTATCCTTCATTTGCTGCACCATCGTCGTAGCTGTGTACTGCTGAACGTCAGAACCTTCAATAAACATAGGGAAGAAGCTGTTTGTTGCGTCCTCTTGTTTCTTCCGGTACGCCAGGTGTACAACAGGGTCTCGGAAGGCTGCCTTCTCTTCCTCGGTGTACACGTGCTGCTCGAAACCTCGGGTCGGCGATACCCACGTCGGTCGCCGTATGAACGTCGTTAATTTCGCAACCTTGGGTTGGATCGCG
Organism: Tephrocybe sp. 10521TJB; assembly: GCA_018221635.1. Taxonomy (NCBI): domain Eukaryota; kingdom Fungi; phylum Basidiomycota; class Agaricomycetes; order Agaricales; family Lyophyllaceae; genus Tephrocybe; species Tephrocybe sp. 10521TJB. The sequence goes on along the minus strand of JABAJS010000027.1, from coordinate 65,459 downwards.
GGAAGCACCTGGATGCCAGATGACCTGTAAAACGCCATTTGGGAACGTCAGCAGACCTTGATCACAACACCAGATTTGTATCGTATAATGTGATGGTAAACGTGAAGTGTGAAGCGCGTAAAGGTGAATATAATTGCCAGTCAATGAACGTACCCATTCCCAATCAGTCCAACTCGCTTCCCAATGAGATCCACACCGCGATCGTAATCCGCCGTATGTAACAAAACACCCTTGAAGTCATGCAATCCTGGAATATCAGGCCACCGCCACGCATTCAACACGCCTGAGGCGTTCACCAAGATGTCTGCGTGGTCGATTACTTTCTCGCCGGATGTAAGATCCGTAATCTCGATATCCCATGCATCAGCAGTGGCGTTCCAGGTGGCGTTCGTGACCTTCGATTGCACGCGGACGTACTTGTGCAGCGAGTACTTCATCGCGAACGCCTCGAAGTATGAACGGATCTCGTCCGAGCCTGCATATACTGATGACCAGTCAGCTTTGGGTTCAAAACTCCAGGTGTAGGTGTGCGCTGGTATGTCGCAGGCGCATCTGTATTAGATCAAATAAATGTATTATAGTATTCATCAGAATGCGAGGTGTGGCGGGGATTGAGGGATGAATGGACGAACCCTGGATATTTGTTCTCGAACCACGTTCCTGATATCTTCTCGTTCTTCTCGTAGAGCACGAGTTCAAAATTATTGAACGAGCGTTGGAGCTTGTACGCCAGCAGGAGGCCCGACGCACCAGCTCCTATGCACACGATCTTCATATGTCGCTCAGAATAAATGGGATCCTTCACACGCGGGTGCTGAGGGGTGTCCTCGACTCCACGAGACTCGATGTCATTACTGACAGGCGCCTGTGGTAACGTACCCGTGCCATACCAGTTAAACCAGCCTTTTCTCGATGGAACGGATTGTGAGATACCCATAGTGGAGTGTATAACCCGAGGCGTGTCTCTGTGAGGGGTATTTCATCTCTGCGGCGTGTGTAAGAAGGGCCATAAGTAGGTAGATTGGATGAAAAGTGTTTACTCTCGGGCGCCGAGGTTTAATGCGCACTGTCCATGTGAACTTCGTTTCAAGAGGAGCCGGAGAAGACAATTCTCCTGCCATTACACGGTTGTAATGGCGCAAGACTGTTCACGTGTATAACGATAGTATAATCGCCTTCTCCAAAGAAGGATTGGAATTACCAAAGCGGTAGTGAGGTGCGATACGGGCAGGATCAGGCTTGGAGTTGACAGTAGGAATCGTATGGGTTATTGGGGATGGCTTAGGGTAAAACAAGGCTTAGGGTAAAACAAGGCTTAGGGTAAAACAAGGCTTAGGGTAAAACAAAGATATTTTGGGTACTCGATGTCCGAGGGAGAAGCAGAAGCAA
>JABAJS010000027.1:0-63970 GCA_018221635.1 Tephrocybe sp. 10521TJB | reverse complement strand
TACACGGTTGTAATGGCGCAAGACTGTTCACGTGTATAACGATAGTATAATCGCCTTCTCCAAAGAAGGATTGGAATCACCAAAGCGGTAGTGAGGTGCGATACGGGCAAGATCAGGCTTGGAATTGACAGTAGGAATCGTATGGGTTATTGGGGATGGCTTAGGGTAAAACAAGGCTTAGGGTAAAACAAAGATATTTTGGGTACTCGATGTCCGAGGGAGAAGCAGAAGCAAGACTTCAACGCGAGAGACATACATTAACCTGGTCATCTGACGAAGCATACGTTGGCTAGGAGAGTAGCCGAAGCAACTTCTTTTTCTCAAGTTCTGTTTTCGGAACAACTTGAAGCCGCTGAGCTGCCATGGTTTACAATCACATAAAAGTCAGATACAAAGACTGAGGGCGGAATTCATGTCTGATAGCGGAAAGCGGGATGAAGAAATCCCAAGTGTTCGATTTCTGCAGGAGTCTTTCCCTGCAACCGAGAATTGCGCTCTCCGCGGTCGCGTTTCATATTCTCGTGGTGCAAATATATGAAACCCAGGACAGCCAGGACGCATACACCACAACTGGTCGAGAGGTTGAGTGAGTTTCCATCGTGGAAGTCCGGAGCATCAGCTGGAAGGTATGTCCAAACCCTGGTCAGGGACTTCAGTATATCCTCGAGCGTATCAGAGATAAAAGGCTACTGACGCTATGACTGATCCTATCGCACCAAGGCCTGGACACGGCTGAACATCGTAGATAAGAAAAACCGGGCATGGAGACGTACCTGGTACCATTGCGGTGGTCACTGCTCTAACTGTGTCCGGATAAGCGTTATCTGCCGCCCATGCGAGGACCTGCATGAAATAAATGGTAAGATTGCGGCAACCACAATATAAACGCACACACCAACGGTCCGCCAGGAGAAGCACCAGCAAGAGATAAGAAGCACGCGGCATAGCTAACTCAGGCGAGTGAGAAATATGGAGCTTTAAGTAATGTAGTCTCTAGCTCTCACCGGGCATGAGAATTATGTGTCCCCACTGAAATGGCGTACCCAGCAACCATGAGAAATCCACAGGCCAGGATGACAAAAGCTCTTTGTTGTATCTTGTAGCTGAAGTATGAGACGATAATTGTCCACACGGCGGCCACGACGTAGGGCGGGACTGTACGTAGCTGTGATTGAACGACAGCTGACAGTGAACGATGAATTACAAAGAATTTGGACCAGTAAATAGGCCAACGCACTATAGTGTCCGACTAGTGAAGGACGTCCATGATCAGTTACTGAGTAATGGGTGGGCGAAAAAAAACGTACGGGTTGCCACCACAGTTGGCATGAAGAGACTCAAACCTTGGAAGGATATGTTGAGCATAATGTAAGAAACAGTGCAAAGAGTTGTCTGCAATCAATATGAAAACAAGAATAACAGTCAGAGAGCTGCGTACGTGGAAACTAAGACTCTGAAGGACAAGCTTGAAGGTGGTACGCTCCCGAACACCTCGAGATTTTATAGCTTGATCAGCGTCAATGCGTGCGAGTGCCAGAGCACGCTCTTCCTTGTTCAGTAGTCGTGTATGTCGGGGATCAGTAGGAAGTATCAGAAAACATAGCAAGCCAAAGCCAGTCGTTATGATGCCTTGAATGTGCGGTAAGAATTAGTTCTCTTTAGGGTGGGCGAGGACCTAACCCTCGATTAGAAAGATCTTGTGGAACATCTTAGACTGATTTAATGTTGTGAAAAAGTTCTCTGTTGTTCTTACCTTCCTCCACGATTTCACGGGACCAAAGTCAGGAACTGACAGAAGGCCTGACGCCAGGAGGCCGCCAACTGTGAAACCAAAGTCAATTTCATCTCAAGAGGAGAAGTAGAGTGCTTACATGCGCCAGCTATGGGTGTTGACGCCCCAAAGAAAAGACCTATTCGGAATACTAATTCTTTCCTTCGATAATACTATGCCCGAAAAATGTTTAAAAACCTAGGACGACTTAACTGACAGTAAAGCTCACCCGGGAGAGCACGTATGTCAGACCCGACTTAAGAGCACAAGGATTAAGCTGCTCCTAAACTCGGTGTCAGCAAATTATCATGCTTACCAAGGTTCCTCCTTCGGCAACACCAAGAAACGCCCTAGTCACAACGAGACCAGCATATGACTTGACGAAGGCAGTACTGAGAGAGACTATTCCGAAGAGTGTGATCATGGCAGCCAGCCAGGGTGAACCGAACCTTTTCAAGGCGAGATTGGATGGGATGTCGACGGCTATGTACTGAATAAAAAAAACACGTTAAGTGTTCGAAATGCGGACAGGAAGTTTACCGCCTACGAAGATGTAAAAGACTGTGAGAGCTATGTTGTAATTAAAACCCGCCATCCCAAGGTCTTTCTCGATCCCTGTTATGTCGGGCATTCAAAATATCGGCGTTGATCTGATTTCAGCTAATTCTAGAAGACTCGCCTGCAATCTTTGCATTTCCTGCAGGTGAATTTAGTCAAATAGCTAACAGATGGATTTAATAGCACACACCTATAGCAGTTCTATAGAAACACAAGAGCTCAAGAGATGCAGACATGCAAAAGAGCATCGAAATAAGAATGACCTGTCTATGAAATTCGTGCAATCTGGGCTCGAGTGTTAAATAATAAGTTGTATAGAAAAGTTCGAGTGACTTCTCACAGGCAAGTGCGAACAAAGGTAATAAATATACATCCAACTTCCAGACAAGTTTCCTTTCCGCGTTCAAATCGATGTCGTAGCCCGTGGAGGACTTCAGTGCGATTGCAGATTGGACAGACGAGCTTGAAAGACCACTATCTGCGATTGGCTGAAGTTTCTCGATTGTGACAGTCATGATTTGAGCTCTAGTCAAGCATCCATTTGATCACATTTCCTAGGCAGTTGGCAGCCCCGCGTAGCTTATTGCGTAAAGAGGATCACGAGCCCATTTCCATGAGAATAGAAATGTATGGTTGGGTTTGAGCGGTCAGTAACTGTCAGGCGCTGCCATCGAGTGCGAAAAAAGGTTGTGTGCATGCAATTGTACACATTGTTATATAGATGCCACATTTCTCTATACTTTGAAAAGTCATCAGCTACATGACCGGTTGACAGTAAACTTGGAGTTGCTCGCCTTGTCTTGGTTAATTTGCTCGTTTTCGAATTTTAGTTTTTGTGCTTCCAAGTGTCCAATCAAAGTTGATCTCGCCTTGAGCATATGCAATTATAATTAGGTTCAAAGGCTCAGTAGTTCAAAAGAAATCTTGACACCGGAAGCGTGAAGCTTGACGACCGTCCTCCAACAAAATGCAAAGCGCTTTGTTGTTGTAAACGGTCACATGATCTCGACGCGTTCTCTTGAATTCAATCAGAACTTCAACTTGCTTGTTATTCGCGACCCTGCCTCAACTCTCTCAGGTCCAGTCTGGGTCCAGTACGATGGCCGCCATGCTAGAAACGCCGTCCAGGGTATGGCGTAGAATTGAAGCAGTCGAGGACAGAGATATGCCTTCTCTTCCGTCTCTCCCTGGCTTTGAAGACTCAGATGCTAGTCATGAACCCTCCAGCGACCACAGCAACTTCGAAGATGACCAGGACGGCGTCTTGTCTCCCATGACCTCTACACCTGCACCAGCATCCGCCCATCATACCATGACGTCTACTATTCGTCCATCGTCTAGCACGTCTAGCACAGCACGTTTCGCCAGCTCGATAGCATCCCGTTCAACTAAATCATCCTCACATGGACCAATATCTTCTCGCGCAACCTCTTCGTACTCACGGAGAGGTAACCAAGACAGTTTTGACATCAGCAGAATACCATCTTTGCCGGATATAAGTGCTGAGGCCTGGGAAGGACAAGATTCGAACGACAACAATACGGACGAAGAACCAAGCAAAGATAGTGTTCCAAACGCTTACCTTCCACCGGAGGAATACAGCGACAAAGAAGAGCAAAAGGAACACTCCTTATACGATGCTCTACAATCTATTAGCCGGACAGGTTCGCCTCGGTACTCAAAATCCAAAGAATACGAGGGAACACCAAAAAAGTATTATGAGTATTCTGTCAGCCTTAAATCGGAGCCGAAGGTACGCATTCTCAGACGTAGTTCCTCTTATCTGTGCTGAGTTGCATGTGTAGGCATCGCCTTTCGACAAGTATCGCAATGTTGTCTTACGCAAGACTTCGACACGTACCCGCACCCCATCGTTATCTCGAACGACGTCCTCCCCTTCTACCTCCCCGACTCATTCAACCCCAAGAAGCAACAGATCATTTGCGATCTTGTCTAATCCACAATCCCCAGCTACACCCAGTGGTATCCCTCTGCCACGCTCAAATACAACTTCCCCGGTTATCCACGACTCTCAACATCGAGAGGATAATTCTGTTGTCTACGAACATGGACAATCGATTAATGAGACCGATGTTCGATCTATGGACATTACCGATGTACAGATTTCGCCTCCCCACGTTAATCACAACTCGTACTCTGACGGCGAGCAGGGAGACGAAGAGGCTAATTCCTCAGCCGAAGGGCGTCCTCAAACAGGCGTAGAACAAGAGCACGAGCCTACTTTCTCCTCCGACGGGGATCCGACCCCGTATGCTCAGGACCGCCTCAACTCTCCCCAAATAGCAGTACAATCTCCTGCTCCTGTTTCCAGCGGATATTCCTCTCCATCAATCGCCTTCACGCCTACCCCTGCATTTCCACGCCCTCGGGCACGATTCAATCTTCCCGTGCCTAGCGATCTGCTCGACACCCCTGAACCCCCTCAGCAATACGAGCAAGAACACCAACACCGCGATGGTGAGGACCGGGAAGAAGAGCAAGACTCTGATGAGCCGTTAACCCCATCTCGACGTCGGTCTTTCCTTCTTTCGGTCATCAATTCTACCACTCGCCCTCGCTTGAAGTTCCCAACTCCACATCCTCGCAACAACTTAAACCTAGCCACACCTAGCATTACTGAGTCTACCCCAGGGCCTGGTATTCCTGGCGCTGGTCCAAGGACAAGTCTTCAGTCTGCGTTTGCCGGTGTAACACCCCGACCTCGTGCCCCGACAACCAGAAATTCTCGCCCATCTCATCCACTTTCACAAACCATCCTCCCCTCACCAGGAACATCGGACTTTGTATCCGTATCCGAAGCCTCCAGTTCTGGTTCCCGCTCCAAAGGAAGACAATCACTAGACCAATGGGCGCCAACAGCCGGCAATATCTCACCCTACGACGGTGTAAACGACCGAGTCTCATTCGTATCCACAGCCTCTTCGCACGACCTCACGACACACCATCGCGTGAACACGTCGTTCGATCCTTCAATGGGTTTTGGTGCAGGTGCAGGCCAGGGGCTTGGCCGCTTCAATGCCAACAAGTTGAATAACTATTTGCATGGATTGAATAGGCGGCTGCAAGAAGAGAACGAGGCACTGATAGAGAGATTGCGCAGGCTGGAGGAAGAAAAGAAAGCGGGTCTTATTGCTGAATCCGTGCCTCCTGAACCAGCGGTGGTCGAAACTGGGAGGAGACTAAGTGGTGGCGGAAGGAGGGTTAGCATCGGAGGAACAGCGTTGGGAGATGTTGTTGAGGATGTTGGAGGTGAGGGTTGGGGTGAGGAAAAGGCCGAGTTAGAATATCTTGTGGAATCGCTGAAGCAGGAACACGAGAGGGCTATGCAAGAGCGGCATGAGGCCGAACAGGAGAAAGAAGTGATCGAACAAGAACTCGAGCGCGAGAGAGAGGCACGGGCGAAAGACAAGGAGAGCTGGAAGGGGCGTATGGTCGAAGTGGAGGAGGGAGTCGGGGGTATTATCAAGGATTTGGAAGGAAAAATAGAAGTTGCAGAGAAGCAAACTCGCCAACTTGAGGAGGAACATTCTCGACGTGTCGAAGATATGACGAAACGGCTAGCAGAGGTCGAGGATGAGCGTGACCTGGCAATAAACAGAGCAAACCACGCCGAGCATGTTTTGGAAACCGGCAAAGAACTAGGCGGAGAATTAAAGGATGCCAACGAACGGGTTGCGAAGCTCACGGTGGAACTAAAGAGTGCTCAAGGGCAGATGAAGGAGCTTGAAGAAGAGGTTGTTCAGTCAGAGCACAAGATAGACGAAATGGAACAGCTCCTTCGTCGGGACCGCGATGCCATGGCGACTCTTGAAGGCGAACTCCTTAGCAAGAACGAAGAACTGGCCACAGAGAGGGAGCGTACTCAGCAGATGGATCAAGAGATGCTGGAACTAGAAGAGGATTTGGAGACAGCAAAAGCACAGTTGGCCGAATTGGAGGAGGGGGCAGTTACTGCCATTGAACGCATCGATGCCCTTGAAGACGAACTCTCGGCTGCGAATGATGAAATTCGTGCTTTGACTGTCGCGGATGAGGAGGCGCGTGATCAGGTTGAGAAATTAGAGGCAGAAGCGCAGAAGGCTCAGGAACTTGCAAGACAGATGGAGAACGCCTTGGAGGAGGCAGAAAAGAAAATGTTGGCTGACGACGACGAGGTCAATGATCTCAGAAGCAAAGTCATATCTGCTGAACGTGAACGCGACCGAACTCGCGAGGCCAGTTTGTCACAGGACACGACTCGCTCTGGTAGCCTTGTTAATGGTGTTGCGGCCAGTGCTGAAATCGAGACATTGGAACACGAACTCGACTCTGCTAATAGAGAGATTGCCCGACTCAACACGCTGCTTAACCAATCACCTGCACGAAAAGCGATGGAAAAGGCGAGGGATACGAAGGTCGAACTTCTTGAGAGGGAGAAAGAGGAGTTGCTCGAAAGGAACAGAGCGCTTAGGATGGCCATGAATGAATTCAACACCCCCAGCAAGATTATCAATACCAGTGGAATTTCACCCATTCATCGTCAGGTTCTATCAATGTCCGTGAGAGCTCCAAAGACGCCAGGGGCTCCTCTGAGAGATGTAGGTGTTTCATGTAGTTCACTGTTTCAAGAGACTGATTTAACTGGGCAGATGTCGTGGTTGAACATTTCGCCTGATCAAACTGTGTCACCATTGCTTGCAGAAATCAACCGACTTCAGAGGGACCTCGACCGAGCCAACGACAGTATCGATGACAAGCTTGACAAGCTTGAAGACGCTGGCCTTGGAGTAGTCGGTCTGACCAGGAGATTGGAGGATGCACGCACCAAGATTTCTTCCCTAGAGAACGAGATCGCCCGCCTATCACGACGGGAAGAGCGACGTATTCGTCGACTTGAAAAAGCAAGATGCCAGAAGTGTCATATCAAGATTGACTTGACAAAGTTGAATCAACTCGATGAGAGGTCGGTAATGAGTTATTTACTGTCAAAATTTCACTTCTTCATCCAAGTCTAGTACCCTGGACCTTTCTAGGGATAATCTCCCGAGCGAACCTCCTACTCCAGCCACGAGGACGAGTGAGGCGTTACGAGCTGACTTGCGATCAGTCAATAGCCACTTAGAGTCTTTAAAGAAGGAATGGGACCAAGAACGACAGGGACTTCTTGGCGAGAAAGCTGTCCTTCAGGATGCCGCGAATCGCCTCAATAATCAAGTAAAATTAGCGAAGGAAGAAATGAAGAAGGTCGCGGAAAATGGTCGTGCAGGCGAAAAGGCAGCAGCCAACGTACAAGAAGTGAGTGATTGAAATGAAATGTTGCTGGAGTCACTGGCTGATTCAAAATAAAGGAGCTGGATAAGGCTAAGCGAGTGATTGCTGAACTTGAGGCTGACTTGAAGTCAGAGAGGTCCCAGCTGAGGGCTCTGACTACCAAGCAGAATCAGATACAACGAGAGAAGGCTGGAATTCTAAGTCAGTTACAGAGGACAGAATCCGTAAGTAGGTTTACCGTGTTCGACTTCGGTTTCTTATGTTGGTTCATAGGATATGGAAGACGTCAAGAAGCATCTGCAAAGATTCAAAAAAGAAAATCAGGATTTGGAGAAGGAGCTACGAGGTTCATTGTTTCGTTCCGTGCATCTTGGTCTGTCACTAAACGAGAAACTACAGAAAACGCTACCGTCGAACAGAAGGCTCGTTTACTCGAAAGACGTGTTGCCGAAAATGCGGAGACCATCGAGAATCTGCGACACGAACGCTCTCTCCTCGCCACAGACCACAAGGCCTTGCAGCAACGTTTCTCGACCATTTCTGAAGTGAGTGCAGGTGTGATTAAAGTCAAAGTGCGCGACTTACCGGTGATTGTCATCGACAGGAAGCTGATCGACTTCGTGTGGCTCACGGTGCATCGTCCACATCCCACGACAACCGACGCCATCAACTCGACCTGCACCTTCTTGAGATCAGCGATCTTCGTCGTGCTCTTTCGGAGCAGGCGAACGAGCTTCATAAAACAGAGCAAGAAAAGCAACGCGTTTCAGCCGAGAAAAGCGATGTCGCGAGAACAGTGGCAGCTCTAGAGTCTGACTTGCGGCGGGTGAAGAAAGACGCAGACGCGTTTGGTCGTGACTTGAAACTCCTCCGGGCCGAAAAAGAGAAGCAGGAAGACAAGCACAAGGAAGAGATTGCACGGTTGGAAAGAACGAAGAAACAGACCCAGACTCAGATCCGATTATTGAACGAGCAGCTCGACAACCAACGATTGAAGACTGGGCGTGTACGAGACGAGCTGAATAATCATGTCTGCGCTGCGTGGGTGCAATTTTGTGACCCCCGGTCAATAAAATCTCACAGACGTCACAGTGACGAACAACAGATAACTGCCATGAAGGCCCAACACAAGCAAGAGTGTAAAGGCTTGTTTGTTCAGATACGATATCTCAAAGCGAAGTACACGCGAGAATCTTCGTTCCGTGGTGACTTGGTGTATCAGAAAAACCATTTGCTGGTTCTCCTTGCCCAGTTTGAGAAGAGGTGAATCAAAGGTTTCTGTACCTCAACTAAAAACTAACTTATACGCGGTAGCGAGCAAACGATTTTTGCGTCGATCGCTCAAATCGGATTCCCTGTTTCTTTACCTTCACCGGCGAAAAGGCCACGAAAATTGAAAAGCCTGGTGCTCGCAGTGATATTCCTTTCTCGTACCTCGTAAGTGAAGATATGGCTCATCTAAAGTCGTATCTTAACCTTGAACGCTGTGCAGACGGGCAAGTGACCGCTGGCAAGAGCATCTCAAAGCCAGACAATCCGTCACCGATGCAATGCAAGATGTGCGGCGACGAAGGGCGCAGTCTTCGTAAAGCATCAGTGCCTTATTAACTTTGTATGATATATAGAGATTTTTTTTTTTTTCAATGTTGGATTACTTGCCAACCATCTTGCTGTCGATTTTGAGAACTCTGGTACTAGTGCCAGGTCTGGCGACTCATTAGAAAGAAAATTATATTGAGGGTGGCTTTGGTCTTCGTTCGGAAACCAGTCGCACAGCGTCTTTCGTAAATACATAAGAAAGGCCGCTCCATACTGTCGTTGTAGCAACCGCCCATCTATGCAATGGAATAGTCAGTATAATCTGACAAGGAACGAGTCGTGAAACGAACTGAAGACCAGTGAGGGACAAACCCAATTCAAAGGGAAACAAGGGATTGACAGTAGTAATGCCCATTAACGCAAGCTGTAACGCGGTATTGATCTAGAAGTCTGTTTATTGGTGACTAAATTCACACAACGGAAACGAAAACGACCTGCCTTGCTTATGCCCGTGGGTCGAATCTCCGCAGATGGCAAGGAGAAGTCCCAATATCGGGAGAATGTTTTCTGTAAGGCGAGTCATGAGACAACGAAATAAAACAGCACAAAGAACGAGTATTACAGGTTCTGGCAACGAGGTGTAACGTATGTAAAACGCGGAAAGACTTAAAAGTACATCCCGACCAAGAATGATGGCAGCAAGAGGGACTAGGTTCCGTAAGCACATTCAATGATAGTTTAACGGCAAGAAGAGACGTACGAGGTAACTGGCCCTGCATGGCCAATGTCACCGTTAGTGTCGTCATAAGAGTTTTGTCCGCAGCGGGATCTAAAATGGTTCCGAGCACAGTTTGCATCTTGAAACGTCGTGCTAGGAAACCATCAGCCTAAAAAGACGCGTTATTATTGACAAAACAAAAAGAGGTTAGAAATCTCACCAAGTCCGTTAATCCGGCATAGACCAAGAGCGCGGTCGCCAGCTGATAGTTGCCGTCCAGAATCGACCAACCTAGAACCGGGCAAGCAAGGATTCGAGACACTGTCAAAGCATTGGGAAGTGTGTATATATTCTCTTTAGTTGTAGTCCTTTTCGGCGGTTCAACTGGACTATGAGGGTAGCTCAAGTGTCGATTAGCCGAAAAGTCCCGGGTAAAAACAGTGGATCGGGGAAAGAATTGGTGGATCCTTTCATGCCGGAGCAAGAGAAAGAATTGAGGTGGTCTATGAGATCGATGGCGACATAGCTGTAACGTTGACAAAGGACGGAGAGCCGTGGGTTTCAACATGCAGAGGTTTTGTCTCGCGTGCACTGAATTGTGTAGCGTGTTACATAATACTTTCCAAATTTGGGCTTTTACAAAAACCACTCTCGTACGCCGCGCTCAATCTACGGCGTCGATTCTCGTCGATTCTGCTCCACGCTCTTCTACCTGTTCGAAACGATGCTAGTATATGAGGTGTATAATTTCCTTCTTCCCGGCGCCTCTACACTCTTTTTAGTATTACAGTAGGCGACAATACGTGGCAGCTGAGAATTCAAGTTTGTTAATGACGTCGGTGCCTGTTGCAAGGCGTAGCGATCTGCCACTACCGCCTCCATTTTCAAACCATAATGACAGGCAGCTGCGAAGACTGGGAGAAGATTTGTCGCGATAAGATCGTCGAAAAGCTCCTTTCTAATATTTTCTCAACTCCCTTATCATCTGCAATTTGGCAGCAGTGCAGGCTATAAGCGTAGACGCACGCTCCCAAGATGTTAAGCGGTGCTGTGGCCAGTTGGTGGACACTGACCGGGTAACAAAAACCAAGATCGATATACGTCCTCCTGCAATTCCATGGGAATATCCCTTATAGTGGCTGAGGATGTATAAATGCGCGAAGAAAGAATCCAGCTTACACATACCAGTACATCTGAAGCGCCACACATGCCAAGTATGGTAATGGCCTGATGGTCTAGTAGTATGATTCCTTGTTAGGGTTTGAAAACCATTTCGAGGAGGTCCTGGGTTCAATTCCCAGTTAGGCCCGAATACCGCATGAAGTTTACTCTTTATGTTCTTTTGTTGTTCTCAGGAATTTTTAGACACGAAAATGATTTCTGCATCAAGATTGTCGAATGCATATTTTGAGCGTCTTCTGTCATGTTAATCGCAGGTGAGGTGACAAGAGATTTCGATTAGGGTCCGAGTCCAAGACTAAGGAAAGCACTCAGAGGTTGGATAGAAAGCTGGTCTTGATCTGAAGTGAGGTACGGGATCCCTCCAGAAGACTTATTGTATGTGGTACGGGCTGATGAAAGTAAATACACGAGGTGCGACCTTGACCGATCGCCACGGGAACATGTGTTCGCCATGCGGCGAAAGGTATATAGTTAGAGCACGTACATAGTTGTTCGGTACGTGTTTACACGGCGCTGCTCAGCGCGCAAGTACTCACGGAAAACATTTGCTTCGCCCTATTCTGTCTGGTCCCGCCACTTAAATTCATCACGGGCCCCGGTTGTTCGTTCGCGGACCGTCTTCCTTCCTTCCTTCCTTAGGCCTTCAGTAAGCCAGCCCGACTTTTGCAAATCATAGTATACATTTATATTACACGTACTAGTGAGGTGCTGAGATGCGAGTGAAAAGATCAAGGTGTTAAGTGTGGGGAATTACGAAACATAAAGTGAACATCGCAGAGTCCCAGAAAAAAAGATCGAGCTGAATTGAACGAACATCGAGTGAGGTCATGGTGATATGAAAGGACGGATCGCCGGATAGTGCGGTTCTGTCAGCGAGTGCCTTCTTTCGCGGCGTTCCTTGCAGTATGATGTCATTTAATGACCCTGACAAGGAGCCAGAAACACTATGGAGAAGAGGGGTCATGCGTTGATCTCTTGCGGGGACTATAGTCATCAAGGATCAGTCTCCCTCGCCCTCTTCATCGGGCGTGGTGGTTCATTATCTGCCTTGGGTGGTGGTGGACGCCGAGGAAGCGACGTAGGTATTTTAGCCTCTATAGAATGTGGTAGAACGGGCAATGGCGGGAGTTCAGCATTAGTCGATGGTGGCGGGAGTGGCGGGGAACGAGAGGTTCTGTTGATACAAAACTGATTAGTACAGGCATCGCCAGTGTTATGGGCAAGAGACTCAACTCGTCCTTGGGGAATCTTTCACGCAGAATGTTGTAATGTTTATAGACTTCGTCCCTCTCATATCGCATTCTCAAAGTCTGGTCCCTTGCGATGCGTGCGAAGCCAAAAAGTCCCAGTGTTGCTGCCCCGTGTAGTTCTGCCCGTCTGCGCCACATGCCGCAGGTGTTTTTTAGCGCTTCGTTTTCAGCATGCAATCGGTTGTTCTCAAGCGCGATCTCATCCATTCCAGAAATTGTCCTTGGCACTGAAAATTCAGCGTCTGGAGTGTCCAGGTGTAGTCGCCGTAGGCTGGGTAGGAGGTGAGGCAGTAACTGTACAGGTACCGTTGAGGTGTCGACACTGGCTGTTCGTCGTCAAGATTAATCAGAGATCATGCGGTCGTTAGAGCAAAAACAAGTACGAACCCACGTTATAGGATGCACGACATCTCGGGCAGTTGTGTAGTGTCGTGTAGGGTGATGCAGCTTCCAGTGGACGCAGTATGCATTCTTCACAAAATAAATGGCCTAGGTAATGGGTTCACGTCAATCTCCGATATTCCGGGAATCACATAACTGCGGCAGTGCGGACAGAAAGAGAGCCTCACCACAAGGAAGAGCAACAGGTTTATCCAGATCCTCCTTACAAATCCCACAGGCAGGCATAGCGTGAAACATGAGAGTAGCGACGACGAAAGTCAGCAAAGGGAAATGATTGTATGGGTGTGAAACTCCGCATACGATTCCTTAAATGTCTTTTTACCATGAAGTGGTCAAGTCATTAGTGCCATGCACGTCGGATGCGGCCATCCCGTGTTTTCTTCTTCGCTCAATGATGAAGACGCGTTCTACCCATGCCGGCTACCGACGACTAGCGTCTTGGACATTCGGAAAATGTTACGCCGACATACGGTTCATCCAATTTATCTGCAATTTTTTCCCGAAGAAAATTTCCTTTTTGGCAGTATTATGCCGGGTGAGAGTCGGAGGGTAACAAGGACCGTGCTGGACCGTCCCGAAAAGGCTATGATGGGAAACATCTACGATGACAACAGTAGGTCAACTGTCGATACCAGTCCACATTAGGGGCCACGTAACTTCATCGACCTATACATGGCCCAGTTTCGGACAGAATTCGGAGACGGGGTAGGACTTGAACAGAACAGCACTGAGTAAACGGCCTTGAGGCTCGTCGTGGGTATAAAGATCGTGTGACACTCATCGGTGGATGTTAGGGACCGATGCTTGACGACGTCATGGTTTACAAGATGATCTAGCCCTGACTCCTTAGTTTACTGATTGACGGCGAGCGTAGTTCTTTTGAAAGGCAGATACAAGGTTGAGCCATCGGAAAATAAATTGCAAGCCAATTCAGTGACATTGAATGTACGATCCCATCGCTCGTCGTTTTATGGCCGAGTATCGTTCGCGTGTGTGAATATGATTCAAGTAAGTAGTACACTGATGAACTAGTTGGCAGGCCAACATTCTCAGCATCAAAGGCTTTCCAAAGAAGAATGATAAAAGTCAGAGCGAATAGGGGATAGGGAAAATCAGGTGCCGGGTGGCGCGACAGTCTACGCGTATGTGAGCGTAACAATAGCGTGTTGACCGTCCGCAAGTGTCCGCGTCATGGTTCAGAAGGTTTACGCGCTGGAAACGAGAAATGATAGAACGGAACACGGCCACGGAACAAATATTGTATTGTGGATTGTTAGTATCGGACCTTCAGACTGAACACGGCAATTTGCGAAGAGTATACAGTAGCGGGAAATAAGGTTTCAGCCACTGAGCCGTGGTCCAAACAAGGACTAAACACGCTCTCGCAAGGTAGGGACAGCGACAAAACCTCAATCCGACAAAATGGTGAGTTCCTCTTCGTCATTGTTCGCTATGTTGCCCTACTTATGCTGTGATCCTGTTAGGCCGACCAAAAAACGACGCCCACCAACCCCATGAGGGAGCCCCGTATCGACAAACTGGTCATCAGTGCGTTTACTTTGTATATATATTTGTGTTCTCGTCTGAATTTATGACTAGACATCTCCGTGGGCGAGTCTGGTGATCGTCTGACCCGTGCCTCCAAAGTGCTGGAGCAACTTACTGGTCAAACCCCTGTCACATCAAAAGCCCGCTACACTGTCCGTACATTCGGTATCCGTCGTAACGAGAAGATTGCCGTCCATGTCACCATTCGTGGCCCCAAGGCCGAGGAGATTTTGGAGCGTGGGTTGAAGGTGAAGGAATACGAGTTGAGGCGCAAGAACTTCTCGGAGACTGGTAACTTCGGTTTCGGTATCCAAGAACATATCGATTTGGGTGCTCGATATGATCCCGGTATTGGTATCTTCGGTATGGACTTCTACGTCGTGATGGGACGACCAGGAGCACGAGTGGCAAGGCGGAAGCAGAAGAAGGCTCGCGTTGGATTTCCCCACCGCATCAAGAAGGAGGACACCATGGCGTGGTTCAAGCAGCGTTTCGACGGTATCATCCTTGTGCGTCAATTATTCCTTGCTCTTCACCTCATATTTATATGGTGTTGTACAGAAATAGAGGCCTCCCTCTGCTGTGTCATGTTATGTATCTATGATTATATGGCATGCCCTTTCATTCGCATTATACAGCATGCTCTCGTACGGCGAAAACAACTTAGTAAACTCATTGGTATCATTGGAAGATTTGAGAGAGAGAATGATGTAACGCCAAGATTTTTTCTCAACACTTGCTCTGGTTACTTGGACTCGTATTGGGCGTCCAACATGTGGGATTTAGGAACTATTTTCAAGATTTCTAATGCTCAGACGTGAATCTCCGTTGCATCTTTTGGAGAGTCCAGGACAATTTGATATAGGGGTATAATTATGGTACAAATGCGTTATTCAACGAATCTCCACTACAATTTTGATTTGGCACTCGTCTTAACCAAGGAGCCACCAAGTGTCAACATATCTGTTGCCTCTGCCACCATGCGATCGACGATCACTTGTGCCGGTAAAACCTCGTCAATGAGAGCCGAGACACGTCCCATGAGCCATGGCCTAGAAATTATAGCTGAGCAAATTATTGGTGCTTGCGAGCATGAAACTTACCGTCCTTGCAACGATTTTTCCGGGTGTTTCTCAAGTTCATGGATATGAGGAATGATGCCCTTCGAGGTGAGTTCCTTGATTTCTGCCTGCCTGTTCTCCTCCCTACGACACATAAGTGTCAGTCACAATACTGAAAGTTGAGGATTACACGTACCAATCCTGGACGTACGGAGTCTTCCGCACACGTAGCGGCCTACCAGTGTAGATGAGAGTCGTAACAGCATCCTCGAAACCAGCGCTGAGGATCTGGTCCTTGTGGTACTTAGGCGCACCGGCCTCAGTGGCTGCAACAAAACGAGTTCCAACCCCTATAACGAAGTCAGAATCCTGCCATAACACGTCTATGCCACTTACAAACAGCTTGAGCACCCCACATTAAGTTGGCTGCCAGGCCCCTGCCATCGTATACTGCGCCTGCACCCACAACGTACACCGGCTTGCCAGTCAGTGGGGACTTGTGTCCCTTGACAGCATCGACACATGCGGGAATTAGGATGCTCGCAGGAGTGTCGCCTGTGTGTCCTCCTCCTTCACCGGCCTGGGCGCAGATGATGTCTACACCAGCGTCAAGCGCCTTCTGGACGTGCTTCGGATGCCCGACCATGTTCATGATAGGAATGCCGGCCTTGTGCAGGGCGGTGACAGCCTCCTTGGGTGGTACACCGACGGCACAGACGAAAAGAGAGGTTTTCTCGTCTATGATGACATCGATGAGCTCATTGAGCTGGCCCTTGGTATAATCATACTAAACAAATGTGGGCTTTGTTCAGCTGCAGAGAAGGGAAAGAGATCGTGCGGGACGTACGTTAGTCTTCCGTGCACCTCCACCGACTTGGGGGAGAAGAAGATCAACGCCAAAGGGTGCATTTTTATCCTTTAGGTCAGCCTTGACGGCTTGAATCTAGACCCGAAGTGAGAAGGAGCCCGAAAGGTTCGTGACGTGTGCACTCGCCTGTTGGCGAAGAATCTTCGGTGTGTAGCCCAGACCACCGATGACGCCCAGGCCACCGGCATTGGTCACGGCCGCAGCAAGTTCTGGCCCAGCGGCAACATTCATACTGTCCATCTCGTCAGGCCAGAAACGAGCTTATGACATGGTGTATTGGATACTGACCCAGCAAGGAAAATGGGATGCTTGATCCCGAACCATTCAGTAATTGGAGTGGTGATAGACATGTTGAAACTTGAGTGCGAGGCAGAAGACCGGAATGATGGAAGGAGGCTCAGGGTATTAATGGGAATTTATACAGAACACCTTCCTCATGATAGACTGCTTCCGGGTTATCCTGCGCTCGGGGCTTACGTCGGGTACTGTAAATGCCGGTCCCGGATTCACGGGTTCTTGCAGGCTCGAGTACATCGAAACTAGTACTGCTCGACGCTACAAGAACGAAATAATAACGATTTTGTAAGAGAGAAGGCAATCACCCAGAAAAATCCAGTGGCGTACTTAGGCACTCATACAAGTCGTACATACTTACAGGGTCTACGCCAGTTCCGATCACGGCTCTTTGAAAGTCAAAATCATGTGTCCTTTGCTTGGGTGTACAAATTGTCCGGTGCAGGGTATAGTAATAACATTGGATAGCAACAGTAGCACGATGCGTGAAGTTAAGTAGGTGAGATTATAGGACATGCTACATGAAAGCTAGATGATAATAAAAGATGGGACGGGGAATAGTTGTACTACTACTAGAGGAAATCCGGTGATACGTGACTATCAGTCAAGAAAAATGTGGGCGTAAATCCAAGCAATTCATGGTGGGGTCGTTTCTATGATCAAAGAAGTACGGTCTCTCCCGGCGGACTGCATAAGTCTTCGTAGTCTCGCCAGTTCGATAGACAAATCACTGGTAATAAAGGATCACTTAGCACGGTAGTCAATGCAACAAAAGGTCGACTCACTTGGCGGTAGCAGCCGCGGCTTGGGTCTCTTGATTGCTTTTCTCAACCTCGGCCTTCAGGTCGGAGATCTCATCCTGCCACGCCTGCTCTATCTCACCTGACGCCTTCTTATCCAACTCCTTATACATCACGATCTCCGCACGGCTTCCTTCTGCCGATCGGATTTCCTCAACGAGCTTTTTGTATTTCTTCCCCACTAACTCGGCCTCTGCTCGCACCTTATCCTCCCTTTTCTGCATCTCCTCGCGTAATCGTTCCGTATCCGCCTTCCATGAATCTACCAATCCTTTGATACTATCCCGTAACGTGATATACTCGCGTTCAGATCTCTGTGAGAGCGCGGTTGATTCAGAAAGCGCAGCCTTCATCTCCTGCACCGACTTCTTGGCGGTAGTAGTTTCGCTTTTAAGTTGCGTTTTAAGACTAGCGGCTTCTGTCTCTGCTTTTCTGGCACGTTCGAGGACCTTGTAACAGGTTAACAGGTGCTTGTCTCATGAAGGCCACGGATACTCGCCTCTTGCAACAGCCTTTCTTTTCGTGCCACCACATTATTAAGCCCTTCATTCTCCAACCGCAGCCGCTCCCTGACCTCCTTTAAATCCTCCGTTTGCCTTGTCAATTGAGCCACACTTCGTTGCGATAGCCGCAACTGCGCTTTTGTATTCTCCAATGCATTCCGAGCATTTACCACGCCCGTCTGCAGGTCTGCCAGTACTTTCGTCGTGCCTCCGGGAGTGAGTGACACACGGCGGTTAGGGGATGAAGGTACTGATAACCCTGTCGATATTGATGCTTGTGATGAGTCGGCGTCTGTGGGGGATAGCAGTTTTGGTGCAGAGGGTCGTTGTGTTGGAGGTTGTCCCTCGTCCGCTAGTGCGCGTGCATTGCCTGTAAGTATCATGATTGGAACATACAGGACATAAATACCCTGCGTTGACGGAGAGGGAGAGTAAATGAAAGGAAATCAGGACTAACCTACGGAGGCAACCGGAATTCCTAAAAGTAAGATTGAGGGAGCGATTTATGGGTGGTGAATCGAGGAACAGCTTACGACTAAGGGTTCGCGTGGGGCTGGATGTACGTTTATAGGGAGGTGGCGCACCAGCACCCACTCCAAAAGTCACCGGCACGCCTTCCTGGATGCCATTCTCATCTCCGGGATCACGTTTCGGAAGCGGTAAGCTCGAATCTGGACCAGCGATTCCTTGTAAGACTTCGTAGCTTGTTCTGCGCATACTTTTTATGGTGGAAGACGACGCGATTGCATTAAAAGCAGACGGGGGAGAAGTCGGAGAGGTCATGTCGTTAGAAGTGTCTTGAAGCCCTCGTGGACCACTGAGCAGGATATTTTCGAGCGAGTGTAACTGGGCCTGTTGATGCCTGATAGTGTGCTTTAATGTTGATACCTGGTTTCGAATCGCCACTAAGGCACAGTCAGAGGAGGCGGAGTAACTTTTTTTTCTAACGTACCTGGATCGTCGAGGGGCAGTGAAGGACTTTGGGCGCGTCCAGAGCGAACAGAGGTGCGTGAAGAATTGCGGGAATGTGAGCGGTCGCGATTGATGTTCTTTAGAGGAGAAAGACCAGGACTTGAAGACATCCACTGAATGGAAAAGCACGGGGAGTAAGGACTGTATGAGGACCTATGTCCGGGGTATAGTTATTAGGAGGAGAGCAGTCGTAAGACGTTTGATGGTCGCTGCTCGTCACCGCTGTGGGCTGTGGCCGCTGCACCACACGGCGCCCTATTTGCCTCTGCTTGCCATTTCCCCATCTCGCACGTGCACGCGTTTTTGTCGCGGTACGCGTCGAATTTGAACATTTCCCCCATCTACCACTATGTTCGGCGAGTGTTCCATCTGTCTTTCGTCGTTCAAGCACCCTGTCTCTATTCCATGTGGTATGGTTCCCTACTTACACCTCGCATAACCTAACTAACGGGAATTGTCGCACTTGGCATCAGGCCACATTTATTGCGCAAAGTGTCTGGCAGACCTGGCGAATGCCCCGAATAACGCTACCATGAAGGCTGCTTGCCCTACTTGTCGCCTCCCATTTAATTTAGGTGAGGTTTCATCTTCCAAATCATTGCAACCAACCCATCATATGTCCAGCAATCCCGGATGTTTGTAACATCCCTCAGCTTGGCGTGTCTCTTCTGATAACCCCTGGCTATACAGTTGACCTATCTGCCCAAAAAATACCATGAATATGTGGTACCGAGTGTCCGACGCATCTACCTCGATTCCATGGCTCAGATCGATCTACAAAGGGAGCTCAAAGCATCTAAGGCTAAAATCAAGAAGCTTGAGAAAGACCAAGAGCTGCTCATGAAGAAGTGTGAGCAGCACATAGCGGCGTCGAATGCACATGCTGCAGGCGAGAAGGCAGCTTGTGCTAAAGCTTTAGTATATCGCGAAGAACTCGAGGTGGCTCACGGCGTTATTCAAGGCACTAGCCGAGAGATTGCTGAGATGGAGGGCGAAAGGGATTCACTGCGTGAAAAATATAATAACCTCAAGATACGCTTCTGGGATCTAAAGGCGAGGACCAATGAGTAGGTCATTCGGGTCTTTGTGCAAGCTATATCTGACATTTACTCCCCAAGAGCCGACACCAGTGCTTTGTCGCAAGTTGTCGATCAATATCCTTATCGTAACGAACCTGCGGAGAACTCTTCCAGGTCTCTACGTCAATCGAGACCCCATGGGGTAGGACACCATCCAATTTCTGCCCCCGAACGAATAATTCGACCCATGCCTGCGCGATCCCGGACGAAACCTAATGCGCGGTCTGCGAGTCCACCTCCGATCTATCTTAATAAACGACAGAGACGCCAGACTGACAGGGTCCTTCATAAATAGCAACGCTGCTCTACTTTCCGTACATTTCTATCACTTGGCATAGATGAACTACAATATGTATACAAATACTTACCACATTCTATTCCAAACCCTGGTCCCAGTGCACTACTCTAGTTATATTTACAGATAATTTTTTTATTGTACCCATACAGTTCTTTTTGTCTTCACATTTTAGTGCGAGATGGTGACAAGATGAATCAGCAGATTTGATTTACACATCCATGGCTTACTCACCTGCACCGATCATAAATATGTCTTCTTCAGTGCGGGCCCGGGTTCTCCATCTCTCGTCTGTCCAGCCTGCTCATGTCTTCCAGCACGCCCATATCCTTCATCATAACCTATCGGGGATCCCCTCACGCACTTTCCTTTCTGCCTGAAAGCACCCTATCGATTCTACAAGCGCAGCTCGAAGAGCTGACGCAAGTGCCTGCTTCACTCCAGAAACTTGTACACAAGGGCAAGAATCTTTTGGGATTAGATCCCAATGCTCGAGACCAAACGACGCTCGTGCAGGCTGGGTTCAGAAATGGAGTTAAGATTCAGATGCTAGGTTCAACGTCGGAGGAGCTGACGTCAATGCACACGACGGAAAATGAACAGCGCAAACGCGAGCGGATATTGAAGGAACGCGCATTAAAACCTCAGGTCAAGGTATATATTTGTCGGTAGTGGTATAATCAAGCAAAACCGCTGAGATCCCCCGAGCCACGATCTACAGGCACTTCAGACAGTTCTCTCCTAAATTACCGCTTCCACCAGCTCACACCGCTCGCCCATCTCCCAAATCCGGGAAGCGCTCTTGCCCTGCTCACAAAACTTTCTGAAGACCCCGCGATCCAACATATTATGCAGAAACACAAGTTCTCGGTGGGGGTGTTAACGGAGCTCGCGCCACACGAAAGCCCCGAGCTGCTGGGGCTCAATGTCAATGCTGGCCAAGCGATTAAACTGCGCCTGCGGACGGATCGATATGATGGATTTAGGTTGTACAAGGAGGTACGGCGCGTGCTCTGCCATGAGCTCACGCATAACGTGTGGGGAGACCACGACAACAATGTGTGTTTTTTCTAGGCGCCACAGTGATACGTTTGAACTGACTGTGATTCAAAGTTCAAGGAGCTCAATTCAAAGCTGAATCGAGAAGTTGCGGAGTATGAGCATGCTGTTGCGAAAGGGACACATTACCTCTCTGACCGTGGGGACGTATATGAGCCTTCCCTCGAAGTAGAGGCACATTCGCACGTTCTTGGAGGCGGACAGTCTAGCTTGCTTGGTTCGTCTCTGGACGACTCGAGGGAAGAACTGCGGCAACGTGTACTAGAGGCGACGCTAGCTCGGCTGCGCAAAGAAGACGAGGAGCTAGAAAATAGTTGTGGGACGGGTGCAGCCAAGACATAATACTAGTACTACTATAGAACATGTAATGTGAAGTCGAGTTACCTCAATTTGGCCCTCAGGCCTCATGCGTCAGGTGGTCCTGGATACCTCATGATCAGATAAACGAGAACTGAAGTCGTCCATGGCCATCTAACAGCTAACTCAATCTCGCTCTCTTGTACGTACATTGACTCTGAGTCCTCAGGAGAGATTTTGGATGCTTATAACGTACTTCGCGTGACCGGTCCGACTTCTGACTGCGAGATTATGATCTAATCTCCTTTGGCAATCAAGCTTTTCAAGTTCCGTTCAAATCCATCCAGGTTGACACGATCAGGGCGCACCTCTACTAAACTTGAACCAACTCGTACAGCAACGACACTCAGTTTACCTCTACATTCCCGTCCACCCTTTGTCTCAAAAGAACTTCCTTAATGTCCACACGCAAGTCTTCTCGTCCCCTTACACAAGGGAAACTGGATTTCAGCACACTGAAACCCAAACGGACGACAATCCCGAACGTGAAATCTAAGCAGCAGTCGAAATCTACCCCATTCGTCAAGAAGGTTGAAATCGAGAGCAGTGACGAAAGTGTTGATGTAGACGACATTGAGGTACCTTCCTCCTCAGATGATGAATCTGTGTCAGACATCGAGACTGTTCAAGAAGAGGAGGATCACAAAAAGATGTTACAGACTCCCGACAAACCTACCAAACAAATTACTCAGCCAAAATCAATCCTTCGACAGAATGTTGGAGCTGAAAACCAAGTTGCACCAGATCTGAATGAAAAGGACCTAAGGTATAAAGCTCACTATGCTGTTGTTCGGGAACACCTGGACCACATGAAACCAAGCAAGTGAATTGTCGTTCAAGGTGGATATGCCCCTAATTTTGTTGCTATCTCTTAGTCCACTCTGAGGGTCAAGGCAAGATTCACGAGATATTACGAGATTTCGACATGTAGGTCTCCATATCTCCTCGGTTGTATTATATGCTGACAATATGTTTGAAAAGGTCTTATGAATATGGGCCTTGTGTCGGTGTAACTCGTATGCAGCGCTGGGAACGAGCAGAGCTCCTGGGACTGGATCCTCCTCAGGTGGTATGTCCTTGTATTAGTCTCTACGTACTAGTACAAGACATTAATTAATTGCTGCAAAGGTCCGGGACATCCTGAACACCAAACAAGGGATGGAACGTAGAGAGTTTTCTCAATCAGTGCTCTTCGACGAAGTCTAATCCTTGACTCGTTTGCACCTTGATAATAATGTCAATTTCTGCGTTGTATGATAATGCACGACTGATCCGCTGTTCAAGTCTTATTTCTCCGATGCTTTCTGATACCCTAGTGACATGTAGAATTGTATTATAGCTTTAGCCTGCCTGCTCTATCTTCATACTACACGACCCCGGTTTTCGTTTTATGTCATTCTAACTGACACTTGTCATGTCACCATTTCTTCTTTACATAGATCCCGCGTGACCCTCGGTTGCAGCACATTGGGTCAATAGCACCTACAAATCCTGGATCTGGTGGCTGTATAGCCTCGTGCATTGATCATGAACCTCCGACGGGCGTGGTTGGTGCATTTCCTCTTAAGGCTTGTTGCAAGTAATAGGAGGACAAAGCCGGACAATCATTTCCTGAATTCTTCTCGATGCGTCTTCATGCTCTGTTTGCCCCTGTCAATTCTAGGCATGTGGATTTGACCACTACCCCGAAATTATGCTGCGGTTCCCTGGTGAACCCATGCTCAGGGCCGAGCTATCGCTCTAATGAGCTACATTCGAAGCCATGGACACCACGGATAGGCGTGTCGTGTCGCCGAACCACTTGCTTTTGGCAAGAACCCCTTGATTTTTCGATTTTTCCATGCCCGTATAGCTTCAAATGCTGTCAGCGCCAGCACTTCAGATCATCCGATAAGGGCCCACTATTCGCAGTTTGCCCACAAACCATATTTAACAGATTGAATGGACCGCGCCATAGACGTCCATCGGTAGATCCGTTACCCACCCACGTTTATATAAATGCAGCCGGTGCCGGGCAAATGTCGTCTCCCTCATAATCCCCATACTCGCGTCTCAAAGC
Source organism: Tephrocybe sp. 10521TJB (assembly GCA_018221635.1). Lineage (NCBI taxonomy): Eukaryota > Fungi > Basidiomycota > Agaricomycetes > Agaricales > Lyophyllaceae > Tephrocybe > Tephrocybe sp. 10521TJB. The sequence continues at coordinate 40,384 of JABAJS010000027.1, read as the reverse complement.
TGTAACCATGCCTATCAGCACGATCGAGACCTCGGAGGTCGATGTTCTTATCATTGGGGCTGGTCCAGCTGGCCTTATGGCGTGCAATGCGCTTGCAAAGGCAGGAATCAATGTCCGCATCGTAGACAAACGGTCAGTTCAATATCGAGTTACGATTGCTGCCATGTTCTTGACGTTGGTGACGTGGAAGGCCCGTCAAGGTATCTGCAGGCCAGGCAGACGGGATTCAGCCTAGAACCATCGAAGTTATGCAGGTTGGTTCGCAAAACAACTACTTGCCATAAAGAGTCCTGATTTCACTAGAGCTATGGTCTTGCGGATCGTCTGTTGTCAGAAGCTAATCAAATGCATCAAGTGGTAAGCCAGCCATGTTGCCTATTGCCTTGTTTAAGGGAAATTTATGGCTTATGTACTAGGCGTTTTATAATCCGAACCCTGAAACTGGAGGGATCGAGGCGTGTCTGACTTCCGCTTTTAGGCGCCCAAGCTTTATTAATGCTTCGCTAGCTGACAGATAAGACGCCCGATATTACAGACAGTTCGACGCCTTACCCATTCGAGGTACTCTTTTCCATGGTCCCCCACGTGTTACGAATCCGGAGTTAACATTCGTCCCATAGGCAACACTGCATCAGGGTGCTATCGAGGATATATTTTTGGACTCTATGAGGGAATATGGGGTGCAAGTTAGTCGCCCCATTGTTCCGGTGTCCCTCCAGATTTCGCAGACAGAGAAACACTCGACTGATCTCGACGCCCACCCCGTTCGCGTAAGTATCATAAATCGACATCACATTATTCCTCTTCAATGCAATATTTTGGATAGGTAGTTTTGAAGCACGTAGATGCGTTGGAAGGCCAAACTGATAGCGAAATCGTTTATGCTAAGTATGTGATTGGAGGAGATGGTAAATCTGTGTCGCCGTCTAAAAGATCCATGCTAATATAAAAAAGGTGCCCATTCTTGGGTTAGAAAAACTCTCAACATCGACATGGAAGGCGAACAAACCGACTATGTTTGGGGTGTTGTTGACATGGTACCCGATACCGATTTCCCGGACATCCGCAATAGATGTGCCATCCACTCCAATCATGGATCGTGTATGATAATACCCCGTGAAGGCGACAAGGTTCGACTATACATACAGCTAGGCAGCAGGGAAGCCGTTGACATCACAAATGGGCGTATTGACAAAGACCAGATGGGCCCGGAGAAGCTGCTTGATGTTCGTCATTCTTCGGCTATCCACAACAGTTGATCTCATCTCATCACATAACAGGTGGCGCGAAAATCCATGGCGCCTTATCTGATAAGGCAGCCAAAGGAAATTGATTGGTGGACGATATACAGAAGTAGGTCCATTCAAAGGACTTTAAATTTCAAAATCTCATACCCGTCAGTTGGACAGCGTGTAGCTTCAAGCTACTCCGTGGATGATCGCGTCTTCATCGCAGGGGACGCTTGCCACACACATTCACCCAAAGCAGGTATGCGATTCTTACATGCTCCAGGAAACAGTAAATTGAGGCACAACAGGACAGGGTATGAACGCGAGCATGAACGACACGCACAACCTCGGTAAGTACTTTCTTTTGCACTAAAATAATGTTTCAATTTCCTGACGACATTGGCGTATTCTAGCATGGAAGCTAACCCATGTCATCAGGGGTTGGGCGAAACCGGAATTGCTGAAGACTGTACGTTATACCTGTGCACCTGTTCTCTCATTGGGCTCTGATTTCTTGCAATGGTCATCAGTATGAGCTCGAGAGGAGGAAATACGCTCAAGATTTGATTAGCTTTGACAAGCAATTTGCGAAGATGTTCTCCGGTAAAATCACAACAGTCGAAGACCTGGACCGTGATGGTGTCTCAGCGCAAGAGTTTACGAAGTACTTTACCAAATTCATTCATCCATGAAGCCAATCTAAACTGACTCTGTGACGACGTAGTGCATTTCATAAATTTGGTGGCTTCTCCAGCGGGCTTGGCATCTGTTATCAAGAGTCTAGCATTATCCACACTCGCCATCAAAAAGTTGCGAGTGGGCTGGTTATTGGTAAACGACTGCCTGCCCAACTTCTGATTCGCGCTGCCGACGGTCGTCCCTTTGAGCTTCAGAACCTCTTGCCCTCCGATACTCGTTTCAAGGTTCTCGTCTTCACCGGCGATATCTACGATGCGGATCAGAAACAAAAGCTGTCTACACTTGTGACAAGCTTAGGCGCAGACAACAGCTTCTTGCAGCGATACCCTCCCGGCGGCAACACCTTCGCTGCTTTCGACATTCTTACAGTCATCAAAGAGAGAGAGAATGCACAATACACCGACCTACCAGAGCTTCTTCGGGCTCACTGGACCAAGTGAGTTTCTTTCTCTCCGACTTCACGTAAACGGATGGCTGACTGTTAATATAGAGTATACGTCGATAAACAGGAAGAGGCATATGTCAAATACGGAGTGGAGATTATTGGTGCTGTGGTCATCATCCGGCCAGACGGTTATGTCGCGGCAATGGCGCCGTTCGACCATGTTGATGATTTGAATGCCTATTTTGAAGCAATAGCGAGATAGTATTAGGTTCTGATTTTCTTTAGCGATGCTTAGACAAAAATATGAATACAAGTATGGTATCATAGCTATTAGGGTGATAAAGTTACATCCTGGGTAATGTGAAGTGTCTAAAATACAATGATAGCAACAGTACGTCACAAATAGATCGGGCCAGTGAAAGAAGGACAACAAATATACAGTTCAATAATCTATTTTGACTCTTTTGTAGAAGAGAACGTAAGCCTCCTTGGTCTGCACGAGCGTAAACATGAAGTAGTTGGAGGTCTTAAAATGGATTACTCACCACGACTGGGGATGTCAGCTTTTGTATGGCATCGTCGCTGATACTGTGCCACTCTCCGCGCGCCTGGATATGAGCGGTGTCTGGCGTGTATGAGAATTACACAAACACAAATCAAAGCGGGAACTCACAATGTCCCTTCGAGAGTACCCCATGGTGATTCGTTACGCCATATAGTTCATATCTGTACGGTGCAATCTGAGTTCGCGGGTCTCCACTGGGGCCTCCATGTGGATCATCAGGCATATCACGTGAAGCAGGGAACTCTAAATATTTCGTTGGGCAGTTGACAAAAGTGTCAATCTTTCCCGCGCTATTACCGTTCGTCTCGAATCTTTTGAGGTGGATAACGAGTATGGGAGGAAGGCGGGCCAAGGAAAAAAATTTCGTCGCGTTCCTCTTGGTTTTACAGGTAGGACAATGCCTTACAACAACTCAACTCAGATTTTGTTATCTAGTGCCACAACAATGAACGTACCAACGGTCGTCTCCCCTCAATTCTTCGGGACTAGTGAGGGCATTGAGACAATCCTGTAGCTGGGTGGTTCCTTGACGAGGGATCGATAATTGTAATATTGAAAACGTGTTATATGTTGTTGAAGTCTGTATGGCGCAAAGTCAGCAACCAGTTCGGGAGAAATTTGAGCCCTCTGAGTACCCTTGAACAAATCGAGCATTGCAGCCGACTCTTAAACTGTCCTTGGAATAGATCAACGATGATGCTATCGTTAGAATTTCGCCATTTCGCCCATTCCTCGTCTATGGCTTGTCGAGGGTCCCGCATTTCTAACGCGAGTTCCTGCTCGGGGGTAGGTGGTGGATCAGCAGCAAGAATCCTCAAAACGCGGTTCAAATCCTCGTGGATTTTGTCCAAAAGAAATGAAAGAAATTCTTGAGAGTCGTGTTGATTGAACCCTTCATACTGCGCATTGTGGCGTCGTATGATAACCTGACAAAATTGTTGGAGAGGTTCAGAATAGCATGAGTAAACTTCTCACCATAAAAGCCTCCTGTCTACGTAGGACATTTGACTTTGTTCCCCACATTTCTTTCATAAGCGATTCGAAAGATTTCGTCATCTGGCCTTGGGTTCCCAATCGATTGACCATGTTAATGGATTCTTCCCACCGTTTATCTAGGCGTTAAGAAGCATCAGCCAGATAAACGAGTGGTCTTTAATGGCTGGCAGACATACTGCGAAAGAAGTTCATAAATGGATCCGTGGCGTAGAGACATTGTAACGTTGCGTTTATGAAACATGTATTTCCAAGGTTTCTTAACGGGACGAGTGGGAGAGAGAAGTCCGACCAGTAATGGACTTGGAATACGGGAGACTGCATTCGGATGGCAGGAGCAATCTGAGTTGGTACTGACGGTAATCGGGGACGAGTATCTTGTCGTTCAAGTGCAGATGACGCCGCCGGAGGAGGAGGTTGCAATATCGGTGGATTAAAGAGATTGGGATAGGCGATTTGGGAGCGAAGCCGAATATCAGAAATGGCATTCTGTGATGGATCATCGTAGTCCGTTCGTTTGCGTGACAACTGGGACGGCTTGATTGACGCCTGGGGTAGCGACGCAAGGCTTGATCCTGGCGATGTAGAAGGAATTTGTGCAAGTGCCGGGTACGAAAATTGTCCTGGCGAAAGACTACTGTAGTAAGATGTGGAGGGGGAGGTGAGCTGAAAGATGGTACGTTAATCTGCGGGGAAGAGTGTAATTAACAACTTTACGTTATCGCTACTTCCCGTGGTGAAGGAAGAGGTGGAGTCGTGCCGGGCTATAGCAGGCCGGCGCGCAAACCCTCCATGTAAAGGAGGAATGGTGGGGGTATACGCAGCTTCCGCTGGAAACCTGGCCAGAACAGGTGAGCCCATTCTAAACCAAGGTTGCTTTCACGAACCTTGAGTGGCCAAAACCCTGGTCTAATGACATATTCGAACGATGAAATGGTGTGCCGATATTAGGTACAAACGGTTGAGGAGAAAGGGGAGCTGCAGAGAACCTGTTCGAAAGAAATGGGTTCGTGGAAGCTACCCGGCTCATGGGTTGCGAGTCTAATGACGGTGCAACTTCTAAAGAGGCAGTACTTGGGACATCTGAGGAGCTGGTTCCGCGTCGCCACGCATTTAAACCACCTATGAGGAGCATTGGTTGCCTCTTGAGAACTTTTTGGGGAGGCCGTGCGTTGGAAATGAGACGATCCAGAATGGATAACGGTGTGTTACTGGTGCCAAGACTTTTAGAATGATTGTCATATAGTACGACGATGTCAAACTTGTCACGGTTCGAAAACACGCTCCTTTCTTCTGGCGGAGCACTGGACATAGCATTTTCGAGCTCAACGAGTGTTAAGCTGTACGTTTGCGTCAGATATAATGGTGATAAAAATGTGAAAACTTTACTTCTCGTCTCGGAGTATAGAAGGGTCCACACAGGCGATGGCCGCTGGAGATTTGAGATTCCCGCTCTCAAAATCAGATCTGGATCTTACGTCAAGAAGGAGAATATTATGGTGGATAAGATATTTTGTCAAGTCGTCTGGGGTCGTAGTCCCGGAAACTGGAATCACTGGTTTGGTGCTGGGCTGTTGTGTCACTGTGGATGACGACATAATAGAAAGATTCGAGGGTTTGCGCGGTAACAGGGGCTTTGTCGGAGATACAGATCGACTAAGGAAGGAATGTGCAGTTGGAGAGGTTGGTGCACTGGACGATCGTTCAATTTGTATGGGGCCAGCCGTTCCGTTACGAGATTCCACCGATTTGATGTCATCTTTAAGGGGCGCAGATGGAACATGGAAGGGAGCCTCAATTTCTTCGATAGTTGGAAAAGACTGTGTAAATGTGGCCGTTGGAGAGACGGGTGGCGAGGCAGGTGCAAACGAGGATGATACCGAGGACTGCGGTGAGGAAGGGGAGACTGCAGGAACGGAAGGTAAAAGCGGCACTGCCATCATCGTGGGTGTTGAGATGCGTATAGAGGGGTGCTTTGGTGAACTCGGCGGAGTCATTTCGGCCGCAGATCGTGAAAGCCGCTTCACTGGGCCGTTTCCCAGAGACAAGCCATTGCCCTCAAGGGCTTTCTTGCGATCGGCAATAGATATACCACCTGTTGTCGCCTGTGGGCTATCAAGATATCAGTTTATATCCTGACAGTAGGTATCATAGAGGATGCGCACGACTGCGGGGCTTGCCCAAATATCTTTACTTTATCCTCTGCCGTCTTCAAACGTTCTCCAAGGTCACCATAGGACTAGAAGAGATAAACAAATCATGAATGAAATATCTGAAGCAGATGTACCTTCAGAAATGTATCTACTTCGTTCCGCAAAGTAGTACCCTTCTTGTTCTCCGGAGATTCCATTGCCATTTTGACGAGACTGGCTGCCATGACATAGGAAGCTAAAGATTCTTTAACATCACCTTTGTTCTCGTTCTCCTTTCCGGCGGCATATTTCTTCTGGGCCAGAGCAAGTATGGTTCCGCCGGAGCTTCCGTGGGGTATTTGTTTATGGACCAAGTTTTTCGCTTGCTCTTTGATAGCTCCAGCATCGAGCTCATTATTCTGAGAGTTCGTCCTGCTCTGCATCGCTGATGCTGGGATGGTCTGCTGCTTGTCCTGAAGGAAAGAGGGTATCGTCTTACCCAGCTGCGGTGTGCCGAAACCTGCCAGACCTGGGGAACCGGGCAACACTGTGACACCAGGCATTTATATGGGACTGCGAGGGTCAGAGTATGCAGAGAGGAGAGGGACGCCAACACTGCAGAGATGTGAACGTCGTTGCTTCCAGTGATCAGTGTCACTAATGGGAGAAGGTAAGATTATGTAAGTCAGCGTTTCTCACTGGTACCCATCTTTAATTTCTTACCCATCTTCGAATTCTTGCGCAATTTGCATGTTATTGTTTTATACAGGCGATGGCAAAACTCCAAGAAAACCTAGATGTCACCTAGGCCAAACGACGAAGGTTTAGCCTGTCACTAATCAGTAGCTGCCGGGTGCCCGGAGTCATTGCCAGACGTCAGATAAAACAATAGAAAATCGAGAAGGGTAGTCTACGCTGTTGTCCTCTCTTCCTTACAGTTCCATAGCTATGTGTAGGTACATTTTAGGCATGTGGCAATAATAATTATGTAGTACAAGTCGGCGATGTCATTGTCAATGTTAGTCAGTGAATAAGTACACGCGCACGTGATAAGACGCGGCTTGAACACGTTCCGACAGAACTCAGTGTTGTTGAAAACTTGACTAGGGCTAAATTCACCTCCATCCTACACCTACTCTTGAAATTCAAGCCGCTCTCAGATATGATAGAGACACCAAGGGGGGGAAAATGGGACGTTTCCTTGTCCGCGTTGGCCTCTCCCATGATCGACGGTTCCACAATATTCCTTGATTCAACATCCAGTATGGATTATATCAACTCTCAACTGGTGGCCCACGGCTTCATCTCACCACCTGGAATTATCCTGGGCGATACCGCTAAGTTTGATGGCGAACGCATTGTCAAGTGTTTGATAGGAATGCTGAGCCAGCGTGTTGTGCGTGTCGTTGCTATGAAATTTCAACACTTCTTATCCATAGCCTCTTCAGGAAGACATGTCTAGGACGGAGGAACTAACAACCAAGCTACGCACCCTGACATACGATCACGAGCGCCTGAGGTCGCTGCACAGGGACGCCACAGAAACCGCGGCAAACGCAGAACGGGAAATGAACGTTCACAAATCACGCTTGAAGTGGGTCAATTGTTACTTAACAGTCAATTACACGAATTTATGTTTTATCACAGTGCCGCTACACGTGCCCTCCAAGCTAGCGAAACAGCTCACAAACAAACAACCGCCGAATTACAGCGAACTCGCACAATACTTCAGAGCGTCAGGGCGACACACCAAAGCGAGTTGAAAAAGAAGGAGAAGGACATCGAACGCATGGCTGAAAAGTGGTCAAAGATAGCTGACGCCCAGGTCAAACTGATGACGGTGCCAAGCGGATTGCGATGTGCCAATTTCGCCGTGATGACTGGATCAGAAAAGACGGGGAATCGTTCAAGTTTCTTGGACATTGCGTTGGAAGAGGCCGAAAAGGCAAGAAGCCAGCTCGCGGAAGACAACTTTATGATGCGGAAATTGGTTGTGACTGCTGTCAATGAGATGCAGTCGGCCTTACACCAAGTTCGGCGTTCTGCACTTGAGAACCGTGAAGAGGTATTTGCCATTGAATTGTTGAATGAATGTGTGCTAATTACATCCCAGCCCATTCTCTTTACGCCTACATCGCTTTTTCCCTTGCATCTACCAGGAAATGCTAGCGACAAGTTGAGCATTGTCCTAAACAACCTGAAAGATACTCTCAAGACATTGTCGCAACACCCGGACATAGCAGTCATACCGCCTCCGCCTACGACGTTGATGTCAGATGGTGAAGTCCAACGCTTGCGAAATGTGATCTATACATTACAGGAGGATCTTGGTCAGTTATCCGTATCTTTGTTATTGGGATGTTTAGTAATTTCCGCAGAACGTTCCCGTAAGCAAGTAGCCACTCAAGCAGCGGAGACGCGGGCCATGTTTGATAAATTTGCCCAAGACCAGCGAGTAGCTACTGGTGAGATCGGTGAAATGAGTGTGGAATTAATGTCTGCGCCACTTCGTGATGCGGAGAGAGACCGTCTGGATGAGATTAAAAGGCAACTGGATCAAGAGCGTCAGAAGTTTACAGAGGCAGCCATTGAGCTTGGTAAAGAGAGGGCAGAAATACAGGTGTGTCCTTCCTTTTGGATAATACAAGCTGACATTGAATGCGTGTAGGCGGAACGCATAAAACTTTTAGATGAAAAGCGTGCTTGGCATGTAGAAATAATGCTTGCCGATTTGCCGCCTACTCCTCAACCCGCGTTGCTACTACACGATATAACTGACATCCGTCAATCGCCCAAAAAATTACCACGGAAATCCCCATCCAAAGTTCGTGTTGGAAAAGCGGGCACAAGTACTGGGAGGAAGACGACGCGTATCTCAAGGAGATCTTCCCTTCTGTCCCCCTCCCAGGTTACTCCACCTTACGACACAGAGGTCCTACCACCACTGCCGGCGTTGACATTCAATCCTAAACCATTGCCACTTGCCGCGTCTCTTCTACCGACATCGTTTGTGCTCCCTCCACCTTCCCCCCACACCTCCTTGCCAAAACAACCTGCGATTCTTGCGTCCATACCTTTATCAGAGCAAGAATCCCCTTTGCCAAGTACCACGCCTCTATGCCCGTCACCACCTGAGAGCGAGAAGGTCCTCGTTGACCCTACCACGCCTCCAGCTGCCCGGCGCCTATTTCCAGTCGCCAAGCCTTTCGCACAACGTATGATTCATGCTTATTCTCCAGCAAAACCCAGTCCTCTGAGCCGTATTTTAATGTTGGGCAATTCACCCAACAGCCCTGAGGCAGTTAGCTCAGGATCCGGCGATGTGTCTAGCCTGCTCGAACCGGTTGTCGAGGAAGATGAGCATATACCTGGCTTCGAAGAACCTTCGACGACTCCCTCTGCTCAGATGCCACTAGCTGCTGAGCTGGGGGTGTCAGACTCTCTGGGGGAAAGCCCGCTGCAGGAAAAGAAATTTGAACAAAACGTCGTCGAACGTCCGCTGGCCGCAAGTACTGCGAAGGGGCGAACTGTGTATCCTGATCTCAAACAATTCACAGCCGGAGAGAAATGCAAAGCAAAGGCACCACGTGTCACGAATACCACAGCCGGACGCGTCAAGACCTCGGCCGCCATCGAAAAAGAGAATAATAGTGCGAAGACTGACGGCAAGGTGCCTGCTAGAATATCACCGCCTGGAGCCGTCAAACCAGTGTCCAAACCCAGCGGTGTTTCTACTTCGCGATCTCGAGTTATGGCCAAGGTCCCACCCCCAGCAAAAGGTGGACCTAGGAGAGTTCTTGTTGACAGCGATGAAGCACCACCTATTGGGAAGGGCAAGAGGAGCCAACAAAGATCTTGATGTTACACTTCAACGAAATATCTCCTTTTTCTGAAGATGCATTGTACAAATCTATGATTATGGGTTTTTGTACATGTACCAGCGGTAGTGATCAAATACAGAAAATACTAAGCAAAAGCTGCGCCCATTGACATATGTGCCCCGTTCGCCATCTCGAGTTCAAAATGGCATCTGTGACACATCCAACTATCAGAAGAGCTCCGAGGAGTGTGCGACCCATTGCTCAACGCCATGGGATAGAATGCAGGGGAGTACTGGGAACGACAACGGTAACACGCGGGATCTAAAATAGGCTCGGCTGGGAGCGTGGCAGAATCGCGAACGTGTAGAACTTGATCCAGGCGTCGAGCTTTGCGCAGGAGAGCGTGAGCTTGACTGACAAGAGCTTGCTTATACGATTGGCAGTATACTTGAAGTGCCGTCTGGAAACAGCTGAGTTACACGGTTACAAGAATAATTGAGAAATTGCGTACTTCGCCTCCTTCGTTTGTTTCACAAATATCATATATCTCGCGCCTGGAGTGGTCATGATCCTTGCACGAGATGATTGCACTCATGCACCCATGTTCGCCCTTAAAAGTTGTCATAATAGTCGTATCCCTTCGGCTACTTTTAACCTACGATGATCTGGATAAATGAACTGCGCCACGAATGAAAAGATGAAAAGCCTACAGGTTGAATCTCGAAGCCGAATTTATGTCCGTGTCTCCAGGCGCATGAAACATGGTATTCCTTGTTACAATCGCCGCACCTTACAACAGAGCCACCGGGCTTGAAACAGATGCTGCACTTCTAACGAACACACAACTTTAAACGCCGCATGGTATGGAGAGGTAAAGCTTACTGTAACCCAACGGTGACGGGGTATTGTACTGAGTCCTTCAACAAGCCGAAGTTTGGAAGCGTCCGTGAATGTCAACTCGGTCGTAAACACGGAGCACAACACGTGCACCCAGCCCTGGCCTTCAGTCGGCTTGCATGCGCGAAGGAAGGAATCTGGGGGAGGGTATGGTGGCTGCTTTTTCTCTTCCGACGATGCTCGAGGGCATAGGAGACAGTCGTGGTTCTGAGAAACAAGTACGTCAACTACCGCTAAACCACGAAAAAAGGAAATATCATACAACAGAAGCCTCTAGTGTTTCTTGGTTACGACATAACTCGCATGTCCATTGATCCAACTGAGAGGGATCAACGATCACACCGCACGAACCTGACTCGCATTTAAACAGATAATACATGGATGTGTGGGTAAAGCTCACCAGCATGAACGCGAAGCTGACAACTTTTGCATTTTAAAACTTTCCCGATAGGGCCATTTTTCATGCAAACAAGACACCGAATTTGTGGTACATTGACTACAGGCGGAGGGGGGGTTGAAGCTGCAGATGCAGACGTCTTTGGCCGAACGATTAGCGCAGGCATCTGTGCTAACATTCAACGGACTCACCCGAGCTCGTTTTGTAGAGGGACCAGTGAGTGGAGTTCCTTCACGCTTTTCTGTCCTGGACTTTCCCGATGTAATCGATTCATCCCGGAGAGGTCGAACGACTAGATCTGCGTACTTCCTCCAACTAGTCCCACAGCTGTCGCACATAATGTCGCTCGAAAGACCCTTGGGTGCCCTCCACCACGTGGAGGATTCTCGTGTTCTACATGCTGCGCAGCTAGGCGACTTGGAGGGTTGTTCAATAATTGAACCTTCGTCATCAGATAGGCCAACTTGCTGCCCTTCAAGCGCTTGTGCTGGGGTTTCATATTGACGGTGCTGCACCTTCTTGCTAGGTCCACCTTTAGCAAGTCGCCGATTCTCTTCCCCAACCTTAGCACTGTGAAATTATGTTAGGATTGTGTTACGAGCACAAGATTTAGCTAGCGTACCTTTTCCATAACCCGTAAAATCGCACCACTTCAGGCATAGTCCTACTTGGAACTTGTTCTCGGACGGCACGAAGTTCAGCTCCATGAATCCTTATTGCCACATCAAATGAGTCGACCTCATCTTCTGTCCACTCTCTATCTGTGTATGGTGTGTCATATTTCTTCCACTAGTAGAATTTTGAGCACTCTGAAAGAATTAGAGATCGTGTCAACTGTACCTTCTCAGAACGCATGGAGGACTTCATGTTCACTGCCGTAAGAGGTTTTGCGGCTAAAGCAGCTTCAGAAAATCGTCGTATGACTTCTGTCAGCCAATCAACACTAGAGTGGATGTTTGCATCACTGGTCAAGCCAGCTTTACACGCTTCCACTAGAAAACTCATCAGAGGAAGTTCGAATATGGTCTTAATGAGCTTCACCTTCGGCAACTAAACAAAGATTATGGATTATGTAAGTGTGTTACCGGAACGGAAGCAAAATAACTAACTTTCTGCTTCCGTCAAGGTATTGATAATCCCGAGATTTTCGATAGTATTATCACCTCCCCTTTCATCAGGTTCTGACTGGCTATGAGACGTCTATCACCGAGAGAGAAAAAAAAACCGACCTGAGGGATTGATGTCGAGTTCAGGTGCGGGTGCGACGTTAGCTTGGAACTTTGGTCCATGACGAGTGGCAGTACGGGGAAAGATCAAATCATCCGGATCTGTCCTTATTGTCAGTATTGAGGGACCAAACTTAGTCTGTTCGTACCCAGGGTATCTTCAGCAACCGTGTGTTGCCTTTGAGAATAAAAGCATAAAAATTATCCAATAAAGATATATCGGGTATGACTCACCCAAAATATCGGAAGGGCCACATTTTAAAGTGTTTGACAGCCATATTCTCTTCCCGTTCCGCCTGTGACTTGTCTTTGCGAGGCCGGCCTCTGCCTCTTGGTGCAGGTGCATTAGTCTTCTTGGGTACAGTGACAGGTGTGGCGTGTCGAACATCGTGACTGTCAACTTCCTCTTCATGTCGGCGAGAGCAAGGTGCACAAGTCCAGCCATAGCCCCTAGAGGGCTTAGCTGCTAGCGGAGGCTGAACGCACCGCATATGAAAGTGTCGTTTGCAGCGATCACATTGAACGGTATCAAGACTGACAGGGAAAGTCATTCACTGCGTCAAGGGAAAAATTAACAACATACGTTGCACACCATTCTTGACAGGTATCGCATAGGCGTTTCGCATCGGTTAAGTCTGGTATGACCTCCTTCTCCGCCACAACGAACTCGTAACGAGAGATCAGGGTTTCACGGATATTGTCGGGAACTAAATAGATCGGTATGTGGAGGGAAAACGGGAGAACAAAATACTCACGATTCCTAACATCAGTTGAGGGAATAATTTCGAACTCTTTTTTCACATAAGGATCAAAGAGACGATTGAAGTAGAAACGATCAGGGCGTTTCTTCCACCCAGACAAGTCGGAAATCTTGTCTCGGTGGACCACGTGGCACTTGCCCCTCAGTTGATTGATGTCGCACACTTCCGAAAATATAGCCGCCAGAAGCAATCGCGAATCTGCCACAGAACGGTCGCTAACGTCCCCGGGACGATAATACCATGCAAGGCGGACACGGGTATATAGGTAATTTTCAGCTTCCGGGCCTCGTGGAGCGTCCTCAGGGGGAAGAAACTCCATTATTCGAGCAATTGAATAGGGAGTGCCATCCCGAACCGACCAACTTGGGGAACAGTATACATGATCTGTGTAAAATAGTCAACGAGACACTCTACGAGGCAAAGGGAAATCTAATTTGATTATACCATTGACTTTCACTTCTTCACCGCTTTTGAGAAAGACACGGGAAGGCATAACGAGCGGCTGAGCTTAAAAGTAGTATGAACAGGAAAAAATAGCAAAAGAGCAAGAAAAACACGACAACAACAAGATCTTTATGCCAAAGATTTGATTAGGGGAATTCCGAGGAAGGGACGGCTGGGCGCCCTGTTTCAAGCGAGGGTGGAAGGAGGAACAAGAGAAAGAAGATTCACACTCCGACGTCCACTCAATGGAAAGTCACAAATTGAGTGTTGGTGGCACAAGTTGACAGAAGGCGCAGTTGCCTCAGCCAAACATTTCCCTCCTCCCCTGCCTGAGAACCTTCTAGTGATTTCAGGCAGTATGTTGATCCACGTTTCAGACCGTCGCCTTGGGATAACGTTACCAGATATTCGCTCAAGTGCCGTGCTTCGGCCAATTTAGGGCATAGATAATTCCAGAATATTATGTATCTACGTATTCTAATAGAGGGTTCGAGATAGAAAACTGTAAACGCAGTAGACCGTCTGGCGACATAAAGGATGGATAGGTGAAGACATTAATGTGAGTGCTATGACGATCAGTGGGTCGTTGGAGGTCTGGGTCATCTAGAGGTATATTCTGGTTGGGACCCTGAATGATACATAATACCAGTTGGTGGTTGGGTTGACTTATCCAAGTTAATGAATGATTTCGTATGTAATCTCATTTGCCACATCAAAAAGGAACTCCTTTTGGAAATCCATCACCTTTTCCTCCGAGCCCGTCACGGTCTTGTCATTTCTCCCCGAGAGGTTCATCTTGATGAGCTTCTGGTCCTTTCACGGGCACAGGACAGGTCAACATCCATGGATAGAGAAACTCGTCATGTCCACTCCGAATCCAAATGGCGAGAAGAGTCCTCCGAACGCAGGAATCCCCATCCCTATGACTTCTCCCGCCTCCGATGACACTTCACGCCGCCCTGTCCTTACGAATGCTTCAATCCGCATAAGCCGCTCCTATCGCTGCTCGAGAAGATATCTCGGGCGTGAATTTTGGATGAAAGTCAAGCGGCGTCTTGGTACTGCAGCTGTACCATCAGCCAACTTCGACTGCGCAGAGGAAGTTCCGATTCAAGAAATCATGGAGGGGCAAATGCAGAGGGACACAGATCTAGTGGACGAAGTGGTTGTTGATCGTGTGTGGTCGGAGGAGATTACAAGTGATTCCACGGACTCTGACCATAGTCCTGAAAGGTCGGGAGACGGTCATCATGCTGAGGGAAGCACGAGGGACGACAGCAGTGTCGCATCATTAGAGTTTTGGGGTACTCTTCCCTTGGGAGTGTCACTGCGGCGGCTGATTTGGCCCATTATAGTCAAATTCTTCAATTCTAGCTTTGAGGATTCCAAGTCGGAAACTCGCTATGCACAAGTATGATGCAGTGTGTTGGGTTTTGACTGATACTTATTTAATTTATAGGAAGAATGGTTCCTCAAAAAATCACTAGCTTCTTGGGCCTCAGTGTGGCTGATTTTGAACTGGGTTCTTGGATGTATCTTTGCCAAGCCTCTGTACCAAACATTCGATAAGATTGTCTATTATGGAGTGAGTTTGGTTGGTTCTCTTTTTTTTGCTAAACTTACACAAGAGACCCTTGGCCAGATAGCTCCCATTTTAACTTTACCTATCCTGTACGCTCATTAGACTATCCGTTGGGACTATTACTGATGCTATTCAACGTCAGCATTATGGTCATTTATGATTGGCCTCGTGATCGAAACAACATATATCAGATTTATCTTGCCTGTGCGATCTGGTTGTGGTAAGAAGGATTACGCACGTCAAGTTCATTGTCACCTCATACATGTTTAGGCCGTTCTATTCAGTGCTGTTCATGTGAGACAGATCTCTTAACAGTCTCTGTTGTGGCTGAACTGTCTCCTAGCTATCTCTGTCCATATTACCCCAAGGCCCCACATGTCCACCTCAGTTGTCAGAATCGGGATTTTTTGGCGATTTTTTATTATACCACAGTACGTACTACGCTTACCACCGCTGTCTTGTTAGTTGACCACTCTTGGTTCTCTAGGCAATGCCTGTCATTGCTCTTTTCGGCCTTAAGCAGAACCGCCTGCCAGCAGCCATCGGCGCATGTACCTTCTTCGTGATGCAAGTCAACTCTTTGGTAGTGGAACATGAGACTAATGACATACAACTCTAGCACTTGTAGTTTAATGATACCCCTGAAGAGCACCTGGGTCAGAAGTATGACTTTCTGTGTATCAGCAGTGAATACTATTGACGTGATCATTACCAAGGCATGATCAACTTCTTTTTGTTTCACAGCTGTGAGTATTGCTCTATCTTCAGGCGGTGGTGGTCCAGCCTAACTTCCTCCAGTCATGATATATGTTCATTATATGACCGAAAGCGTATATTTCAGTCACTTGTTTTAATTCCAATGAAAGACTCACGGCTGGTTACAGTCCGCGCGACGCCTGTACACATCACTTGAGGTCAGCTTCGAGTTGTTTTACTGCGACGGATAAGGTTCTTATGTGGTCGTCTTTAGGATATCCTAAAGGCCCGGTCAAATGAACAAAAGGCGGCTGCTTCTAAACGACGGCTCACTTCGTAAGTCAACTCTAGGTTCTTAAGCCTCGCAATTGTTCTAACGTCTCAACGGCGGCAGATACGTTTTCCATGATGAGTCTTCTTTAACACTTCCCCATGGTCTCCATCCAATATGTATACTTCACAGGTGCGAGTTCCATTGCATACAGCTGGTGAGTGCCCGTCCTTGGAGCTCAAACATTACCGATTTCCAATTTTTGTTCTAGTCCAAGCGGTATCGAACATAAGGGCAACTGGAAACATTGCTAAGGAAGAGGAAATCGAATTAAACGCTCTAGAGGGTAGTCTGGATATGATGTCTAAAGGTTCGAGGTTTTCAAAAAAAAAAAAGAACTACAATATTCACCATTTACCATGCAGTTTTAAATGATGTGCTGGACTTGTACGTCAACAGCTCTTCGTCTATTCCTGGTCCTTTTAATCAGTTATTCAGCAATCGGATGGATAGCGGAAAATTTGATTTGACAAACATGGTACATACGTTCCTAGTGGAATTCACTGACCCAGGTTAATTTATTTCGTCGTCCAGCCATATAGGTTCCATCATGTCTTGCGATCCCTTTTCGATCCCCTGCGGCTTACGATTCACGACCGCGATTTGGTATTAGAGACCGAACTAGATCCCATGATCGATGAGGTCGCACGGCGTGCGTCCTATAAGGCCATAGGTGAAAGCGACGAGGCCGTCGAGAAACGCTTGCTGGACTATCCTGAGATGGATGGCGTTGTCATTGGGGATGAGTCAAGACTCAGGCAAATTATCACAAATCTGACGAGGTGTGTGGCTTTATATTGCTGTGGTAGTTCCACCCCAGGGCTGAATTGAATATAGCAATGCGAGTAAATTTACACCCAAAGGTGGTAAAATATCCGTCAAAACCAAATTGGTCTTGACGAGTCTCGCCAACTCAACGACATCCCCGGAAGTATCCTCAACCAGCGATCATCCGTACAAGTCCTTCAATTCCAAGTCGCCGTCAGTTTCGCATCTTAGTTTACACAACGACGAACACCAACCTCCCAGTGCGGACTACATCGTGGTACGCATTGAAGTAACAGACACCGGTCATGGAATTAAACCGACAGACGTCGTGCATAACAAACTTTTCTGTGAGCCTTCAACATCATATTCATGGTGAATACTCTAGCTGAGGAACTGCAGCTCCGTTCAATCAGACTGAGCGAGGAAAACAGCAAGGTTAGTGATGGAACGACTGAAAGTTAGTCGAACGTCTAACAACGTTGAACTCAGGGGCAAAGGGCTCAGGGCTGGGTTTGGCGTTGGTTCGACAAATTGTTAAGCTGAGCGGAGGTCGATTGGGAGTAATATCCCAACTTGGCGAGGGTTCCACGTTTTGGGTTGAGTTACCTTTGGGTGTTGGACGCGGGACCTTGATCAAAAATCAATTGCCAAGTGTCCAGGAAAAATCACCATCAGGTTATCTTTCTGATGACGATCTGGCCCGAGCGACCACAGGGAACAAGGACTCGAAGTTGATATCAACCACAAGCAACCTCAAAATGGTTGACGATGCGGCCGGTCTCGACACCTCTGGAGCATCCTCAGTTCATGACGATATAAATTCAGATCCTGCTAAAAAATGCCCTGTAGATCAACGTGCGTAAGCTTAACCATTTTTTGATTTTTTGGCTGAAATCATGTCTTACAGAGGAAATGATTCTGGAGCAACTGAGATCTTCACCTCAAGATTTGGAATCCTCGGATGCCATAAAACAGCGCCCGACGCATATCCCGATTCCTGAACATTCCTTCCGCATAGACGCGCATCCAACGAATGGTTCTCATACTTCTGACCCACTCGCCCGGTTCGATGCCGCGTATACTCGCTGTACTCCACCGGATGAACATCCTCCGATCCTCATCCAGTCGGCGCTACCTGTATTGATTGTTGACGACGATCCTATTACTCGTGAAATCATGGAACGCGTTCTGAAACGTCTGGGTTGTAATGTCACAACGGCCCCAAATGGGCAGGAGGCATTGAACAGGATTCTAGATCCGCCAAGCAATACCCCTCAAATAGAGTCGGAAGGCGAGACGAAAGAGAAGTTTGCTGTTATTTTCATGGACAATCAGATGCCTGTTTTATCTGGTGTGGAGACTGTCAAGAGGTTGCGGTCACTCGGAAGAACAGATTTTGTTGTGGGCGTTACTGGTGCGTCGTGCTTAGTCAACGATGTCCAAGTACTAATGTCAATGTTGGGTAGGTAATGCCCTCATCGATGGCGAGTTTTTCCTGCTTGCAATTTTATTTTGTTCTAATACTCCGTTTAGATCAAAATCACTACACGGCGGCTGGTGCTAACATGTAAGGCTGTTCTAACAGTTTTTTCCCTTCAGATATTGATATTTATCAAATAGAGTCTTGACAAAACCTGTGAAGGAATGGCTCTTGAAGCGTGTATTGGTTCAGGCGGATAAGCGTCGAAATCAATTATATCCTTGTGCTACCCCTCCAACATAGGATGCTTGGAGAACGCTGTATTTTTAGGGATTGAGGAGGGATACATGGACGTTACTACTATATACCTAAGATTATACTATTATTTTATATTTATCCGACGACATGTACGGGCCCGTCGGATATAGCCGAACATAGTGTTGTTCAGGGGAACAAGTCCACCCTTTGCAACTCACCACTATGCCCGTGCCAGACGCGCCTGCTGCTCCGTCAATGCCCCACGACATCTCCCCTCCATCTACTCCTCCATCTCCCACACAAGGTCCTTTCCTTTTGCCCTACCTACTTTTTACACACGTTGTGTTCATCTATCCGATCTAGATACCAAACTCTCCAGGAAACGGGAGCGTGAGGTCTCTCTCGAGCCAGTCAGCACACCAAAGGCTCTCCATGTGCGTCTGTTTTTCTCTTCTGCTTCATACTGATGTGCTGACCACTCTGCAGGACAACGACACACCGCGGGAACACAAGGATACACGCACGCCCGCGAAGAAGAACCGAACTCGTTTAGACGCTACTGAAGAAGAAGACGACGTCTCGCGATCCAGATCCAATTCTGTCTCTCCCCCTCTGGGTGCTTCGCCGCCCCACGAGATGAAGATACGAGTACGACAAATAAGCCAAGGCGTGGAAGATATCAGTTGGCGCAACATGAATACTGTCACTCCTGACAAAGATATCGAGATCGAGCCTGCCTCCACCCCCCTCGTTGTTGGGTTTGACAAAGTCAACGAGGAAACATCGGACGAACCGGTTGACAGTAAAGGTGAAGCAAATGACACCATTTGGAATTACCTGGAGCTTACGACGTGGTGCTATTTCAGTATCGACTGCTACAAATGCGGTAGATATGGATGAACCCGAGAGCGGTGACAAGAGCCTAAAACGTAAATTATCGGAACGTGGGACAAGTCTAGGTCCACAAGATAGCAGCCAGCTGCTCTCAGAGCCACTCAAGCGTCTTCGGGATGACGATGAGAAGGAAGAGAACCCAAGGGAGACCAAAAGACCATCACCCCCACCCGAACCCAGGTTGCCCAGGTCGCCCAAAAAAGCACCAGCGGCCGTGACTCCCAAATTTGTGCGCAGCTCTCTAACATATCTATAACTTCTAATGACAGTCCTTTCTCCTAGGGTGGCTTTATGGCATACGCGTCCCCTAACTCACCCTTTTCAGCTGTCAAAGGTCAGAACATCTTCGCGGCTAGCAAAGCAGCGTCTCCCCCTCCCCCCGAGAGTAAGACACCTACGCCACCTATCACCATTTTCGGCACCTCCGTTTCATCGGAAGCTTCCTCTTCTTCAACGCCTGCTGTAAAACGTACTGGATTTGAGGCTTTTGCTTCTTCCTCGTCGCCATTTGCAGCCGCCGCGCGTTCCAAAACACCCGTTTTAGGGTCCACCTCCAAGCTTGGCAGAGCCAAATCTCCTCCGAGACGCGGAACTTCTATCAATTCCAATGCCTTTGCGTCGTATGTAGGTGGGGTGTCAGGCCTCGCTGTCCCTCCTCCCAAGCGTGCTCGGGCAGGCACACCTAGTGAACACACCTCAAGTCTCGGAGTTTTTGGCAATGCCGATGACGGTGCGGCATCCGATAGTGGAGACGAGGACGATAAGGACGACGAGGGAAGTTTCGGTGCGAAGCTCAGGGCTGGGAAAGACGATGACTACGAGGGAATTGGTACACAGCAAGAACATACATACAAATTAACTGAACAAGATGGTGAGTTTCACGGTAAATGATGAGAAATGCGATTACTCACTTACTCTCAGTGCTGACTGGAGAAGAAGATGAGCAAACAGTTCATCAAGTTCGAGGCAAATTGTTCTCTCTCGTCGATGGAACTCAATGGAAAGAGCGGGGAACAGGAACCTTGAAATTGAATGTCAAACGTTCGGATGGCAGTGGTGCACGTCTAGGTAGGTTTCAATGATGCATGCTGTTGCGGTGTCTAACCTCTGACCTTTGATAAGTTATGCGCAAGGAGGCGGTGTATACCCTGCTACTTAACGTGACTTTGTTCCCCGGCATGCGTTGTTCACTGGCTCAAGACCCGCGATACTTGAGGTTGGGTGTCATTGAAGACGGGGCAACTACGCATTACAACCTACGGGTAAGTTGGGCCATTGCTCCATAGTTCTGCGCTCATTCTGCACACACAGCTCGCAAACGCAAAAATAGCAAAAGAGCTTTTGGAAGAGATCGTTGCAAATATACCCTCTTGATCTGGACTATTCACTGATGCAACTTGGATCTTTCCGTAATTATTTCGTTGACTTCGCTATACATACTGGTACTCGACTAAGTAATGCTTGCGCGTATATATTTCCAGTATATTCTAAGTTTATACACAGCTGCTCTCGATACATATGTCGATGGCCTGCGACTGGAATGGCCAAATCAATTTAGGAACATGTTAGCTTACCACTGGCACACGTTTGCATGATGGAAGAAATGATTCTCACGAATTATGATCCTCCTTCCGTCGCGCAGCGCGTTTCCCGAACCTCCATCTTTCTTTTCTGAGTCCTTCTCTTTTTCTCTATATCTCTGTTTATGCTCAATGTGAGAACGTGCTTCCTGTATCCGTAACTGCGGGAATTCGGTCGATTTACAATTGACGTATCCTTACAAACAGATTGCACTGTCGCCTAACTTATGAACAACCAGCTACTCCTCTACGGGGGCCTAGCACTCTCTTGTGGGATCCTGATATCTGTAAGTCCCGTGCCCATCCCAGTTCTTTTGTGATGATTCCCTTTCATCCTTGTTCTTCGAGTTATGGGCCACCTTTACGGTGTGCGCTGTA
Source organism: Tephrocybe sp. 10521TJB (assembly GCA_018221635.1). Classification (NCBI taxonomy): domain Eukaryota; kingdom Fungi; phylum Basidiomycota; class Agaricomycetes; order Agaricales; family Lyophyllaceae; genus Tephrocybe; species Tephrocybe sp. 10521TJB. The sequence goes on along the minus strand of JABAJS010000027.1, from coordinate 18,928 downwards.
ACGAGGACGACGCCTCTGGGTCGGGGGTTCATATCCCTGTACTGAACTCGTCTTTCTCTTCAGTCTACATTCCACTTACTCATACATACCAGTTGTATCTAGCTCTGCTCTTTTGGTCGCCCGCACCACTAACCACACACGCCTCGGAAAAGAAATACCGCTCGCATGCGTCGCCCAAGAAACCCCTCCCACTAACACCTCTTGCGGACCCCAGTTTAGTCGACCTCACTATTGTTGTACCTGCATACAACGAGACTGAGCGGCTACCTATCATGATGGCGTCGACGATTGCGCATCTAGCCTCCCATAAGTCACGAACATTCGAGATCCTCGTCGTCGATGACGGCTCGACGGATGGTACCTCCGACACAGCACTGAAACTTGCGGCTAAATATCCCAAGTCTAATATTCGAGTTGTGACGTTGGAAAAGAACGTCGGGAAAGGGGGCGCAGTTCGACACGGTATGCTCTACTCAAGTGGAGAGCGTCTCTTGATGGCAGATGCCGATGGTGCCAGCCGCATCGAAGATCTAGAATCCCTTTGGAAGATGATGGATACTCTGGCTCCTAACAAGGCGGCAGGTGTCGTTGTTGGAAGCAGGGCACACCTAGTCAAATCCGAAGCAGTGGTCAAAGTACGTGTCAAAGGTCCATTGTTTTTCTCTCTCGACCTCTTACTTACCCTTCTTTATTCAGAGATCTCTCCTTCGAAATATCCTCATGTATGGTCTACACACCATCCTTCGCATAGTTGGCGTTGGCCACATACGCGACACACAGTGTGGCTTCAAGCTCTTCTCACGAGCAGCGGCACAACAGATCTTTCCTGCACAGCACCTTCCGACGTGGATATTTGATGTCGAGCTCCTTCTTTTGGCGAAGCAGCTTCGTATACCCGTGGCAGAAGTCCCCATCGAGTGGCATGAAGTAGCAGGAAGCAAATTAAATGTGATGACTGCGTCGCTGCAAATGCTTCGAGACTTGCTGATTGTCAGGGCGAACCATCTCCTGGGCCGGTGGAAGGCTGTTCCGATAAAGGCCAAGTTGGATTAGATGTCCATTTGGATCCTATCTTGGATGGATGTAAGTATATACTCTCGAAATTCACTGTTTTTTTCCAATTCTGTCTGTCAGAGTACAATCTTCTGGCCAATACTGCTCCGTTTCCCCTATAGTTGAATGCATATCATATCCAAGGTTCGTGTGTCAGATATAAGATATGTTGATAGCTCTCCGGATGCATAGTTTATATAATGTATTACACAGAATGCTTGCAGACTACCTATGTTTCGTAGGCGTTGGTTCTGGAATCGAGTGCCACGCTCGGGTTGCCACGAGCAAGTCGTGAGCAGATCATGGCGTCATAAAAGCCTGTGTCCCTAGCAGCGTTGAAAGTTGGTTGAAAGCGGTGGGCCAATTCTCGAGCTTGTGTCATGTCCAGATTCTTACGCGCCATAGGCATATGCATGTTTGGGTGCCCGTGATGGTTGACCTAAATTATTAGGGCTGTCTAAAACACACTGCTTCAGTTCCGATTGAATCAAATTAAGCATTCTCTGGACTCCGTAAACTGCTGAGCAGTATAGGAGCATGCGACGTGATGCTTTTTTCCGAGCGCTTTTAGGTGTAATGATGAACCCAAATCTGACCGTACCTGGCAGGAGTTGAAGCATTCAATTCACGAAGCATCAAGCGCCCCGATCCTGTCTCGATGTTTAGGCTAAACCTCTGTTCAAACACAGAGCAATACACATCAGAGGTAGACGTGATGGTGGCTCCGTGAATAAGATATGGAAGGAGGATTCCCGAGGCAATATCGTTAAGAAGACGGTCAGGCAGGACAATGCGATCAATGTAGAGGTACCGGCAACTAGACAGGCTGCATGACAGCTTCTTGAGACCGTCTAGCTTAAATTGCCAATCCTTGCCCTAGTAGATATAGCAGAAGTCGAGTATCTGATTCTGGGAGTGGCGAATAAAGTCAGTAATGGGGTCAAGCTCCAACCAGATGCTACTGTCTATTCGCAGAGAGTTTAGGACGTGCCCATCAATGAGAGGAAAAATATGTGCATCCCACATGCGCAAATTCAAGGTATGGAGGTATGGTAGACGAATAGGCACAAAGTCTGTAAATGATATATCCCTCTTGTGTTTGCTGCGTGTCAATTGTTCAAGTCAGCCGCATAGAGACATAAGGTCATGGAGTTCTTTGAATGTTATATCCACCGCGTAGCTCAGAACACGAACATCAGCCCAGAAGGAAGAAGATTTCATCCAGGATGGAGGCAGTCTCGAACAGACGGTTAAGGATGGTGGTGCACGAACCGTGTCCTTGTATATCTCTACATAGGCAAGAAATCCGACATCGAGATGCTGAAGGGAACTACACATATTTCCAGCACTTTGATCAATGTGGCACGAGCGCTTTCGATGGAGTAGCAGATGACATACAGCCGAGAGAGTTGATTCCACGGAACAGAAAGTGACTCGAATAACAAAACAAGTGTCGATCCATGGATGACATTCAGATGGCAATATCCTTGTGTGAAGAGGCCAGAATGAGGGAGCTTGGAAAAACGATTGAGTGTAGTAAAATGTGGGACCCAAAGTCTTGCAGTACTTATAAGGTTGCCGCGAAACGAGTGACAGGGGATCAAAACTTGACAGTGATGGTAATAACAAGAGTTTATATCAAAAGACAAAACACAGAGGAGTGCATGTCAAAAGCATTGAGAGGAGTTGGATGAGTGTCCATCATGCCCTGTAGGATGTCTTTGGCAGCGTCGTTGAAAGCGCCACGACGAGCACATGTTGGAGTGCGTTCTCAGTTGGGAAGGACCATCATCTATAAAGAATTCAGCACCATTGTGACGCCGAAGGAGAAGATACGCATCGCTGATCCCGTCTGGCTGAAATTTCCACAGCATTTGCGATTTGAACAACAGTGCGCCTAAAAATGCTGCATCAGCCAAGGCATCAGTTGATTATCACGCAAATTTCAGCAAGTTCGTTAAGATGTCAGGGGTTTCTTCTGATCTACTTCCAAGGCTGTTGGTTATGGTTGGGCTTGGCTTGACATGGACCGATTACTTACCACTTACGCCACAGACAAGTTCCGTGGGCGGGCGGCCATCAGTGGTTCAAGCTGGTGCTTGAAAGCACTGCGAAAAGATTAAAAACCTTTAGTAACTGGGTAGCATCGTTTAACACTTTTAACAATCTGTAACAGGGGGAGGGGCAGGGAGGGCGAGTCCCTGGAATGATTACCAAATAAAGGTCAGTCTAAAAGAGGTAGTTCTCCTTGATATTTGTACGATCTTGGACTTCTGACCTGGCACTGAAAAGGTTTAGTCTGATCAATTGGTACTGTTTAAATCTGTTAAAATGTTAAAATTGTTAAATGTATTGACTTGGTGTTAACTAATGCTAAGGCTGTTACCCGTCGGTAAAGTGTCGCCTTAGGGTGTGCCTTTACTCTGAGTTCAAAACAGTGTCAAACTTAGCCCACCAAGCTCGACCGGGAAAAAGAGAGCCGGTCAACCTCCCATGACTTAGTATCAGTTTTCTTCCAACTTCTGTTCATGTTGTGTCGTATTAAGTGCAGGAAAATTCACTTTTTTCGATGTAACTCAAAGTAAATTACCTGGCTTATCTTCACTTTTCCTACTCACAACCCACTTCACACTTTAGTTTTAGTTGAGAACCGGATCGGCATGCTTATATACTTACAGGTACTCCGTAACTTCCTCTGGTTCATATTCGGCTCTTGGCACTGAACATCAACATCAATCTTTTCCTGGGATGTTTCATCTGGAGACATCCCTACTAATTCTGACTGATCTATGGTACGCACTGGACGCCCCCGCAAATATCACACACTGGAAGAACGACGAGAGGCTCAAAAGGCATACAGCAAGAAATTTTATCATATGTATGTTTTTTCCTGAGCTGTCGTATCTGCATATTGAATTTCTTTTCAAGGCATAGAAATCTCATTCTCGATCGTCGTCAAAAAATCAGGGATAATCAACTGTTCGTCTTTGACTTCGGGTGTACGAAATTACATTCTCATTTAGCCGTTTTCGTAGGGAAGAACCTTCTGTTACTCCGAGTCCAAAGTACGTGTGTTCACATTCATTGACTTCAAATTTATCCTCCTTTTCAGAGTCAGTTTGGAGTCTTTAGGATTTTGCTGCCAGCACGTAAAGAAACTCGAAAGAAAGCTTGATGAGGTCATTGGAGACTGTCCGGTAGCGTTTGTAAAACGACTGTACAGCCAAATTTCCTCTGCCAACATCGACGAATACAAAATTTCAACCAAGCTGCTTGAGGTTACGAAGTATCTGAAGTCGCTGCAGGGATCCATTCAAAATTTTAGGCATCTTGTTTATCAGATGAATGGTGCAGGGGGACAGGATGAGGTTATAAATGGCGCAGGGGATAGCGTTGAGGTTGAACGATGTTACCGAAACGGATTGAACGATGTTTCAACTTCCAATTTTCAATTCTTGTTTTACTAGTACTTTCAGAGTTCTGAATTCCAGTATTCACAGTACGTATAAACAAAATACAATGTATGAACATATAATCAGAGGGAAGCATGTCTTGGAATGTCAGGTGAGAGTCAAATTAATGAAGCAATTGAGAAGCTCCAGAATGCGTTGACAGGTAAATGGAGAGATCTTTCATGTCATACAGCCTAAGAAATGTATTTGAAACAGCATATATGACACCTCATCAATGGTAATGTTTGCGGGCAGACAAATCCAATCCAGGTCTCTGCAAATCCAGGTCTCCAGTCCAAGTCCCCCCGAATATGTCAAAAGCACCGAGTCGCAAATCCAACTGAATTTCCCATTTGAACATCCGCCAATTGAATATCTCCGGAGTCAGAGAATTTTTGGAGGTGTTAAAGAAAGACAGATCTATCCCGATCCCTCACCTGAACAGGAATTGAGTGGGAGTCCTCACACCTCAAACACCCTCAAAGGCCCATTACCATACGCCAAAATAATGGGCCTCAGCCGCCAGACGTGTTACTTACCCCACCCACGCCGAAGTCGCGTGATCAGTATCAGGGATAGGATTATTCAATTTGTTGCTGGTCCTGCGAAGTGGTGCAAGCCTTCGGCATTGAAGAAGTAGGCAAGTCGGCTTCATCTCTTTCAGGTGATGTGAGGTGTCAGAATGTCGTCCTTTTGGAGACTAGTACCCAAACTGAATCCGAGCAAATTATCCGTTTCGCGCATGGAGGAGTTAGTCATCCGAAGATCCTCCACCAGGAAACTGAACAATGCCTGGTCACGAAGAACAGTATGCGGCCGACAAAATGGCATATGGTCGGCGCGGAGCATTGTAATATTTTACATAAGATTTCTAGGCAGCCGTGTTAAAATGCGAAAACATTCAAGGCATATCTGCTCAACCAAAATGGGACTCACAAAGGCATACTATGTACTTTTCGCGTGCTTGCTGTTTATTGGAGTCTCTGCACAATCTACCGCGGCAGACTGGGGCCAGGTAAATTCAACTTGTGTTAGAGACCTAGGCGGACACTAACGAAGGGTGACAATCAGTGTGGCGGGATTGGATGGACTGGCGCGACACTGTGCCCTTCAGGATGGTTCTGCAGTGTCCTAAATCCGTATTATTCCCAGTGTCTTCAGGGGTCTACGACAGTAGCTCCGACCAGCACAGGAGATACTACGACTGATACCGCAACCGCAACCTCAACCTCAACGGCTGCAAGTGGAACGACAACCCTTGCCCCTGGATATTGCTTTATTCGTGCAGTGGTGAGCTGAAACTAACGTTTGTGTGTATTATGACAACTCATCTAAAAAATCCCAGGAGGACCCGAATTTCCACAAATATCTGCAGTCCGAAGTGTTGAATACCGCCTCAGACGCCGTCCTCGGTGACCCAAGCACCGCAGCACAATTCCAGATCACGGATGGGCAGCTTATCCAGAATGCAAACGGCACGCCACTGTATGCAATTGTCGAAGACCGTGCAAACTCGACAGTTGTTAAATTGCAAGTTAGTTGGTCGACGACCCCAGCGACAGCAGGAACCTTTGACTTCAGCGGAGATACTGTCGAGTGGAGCATTCCGACTATCACGCGGCCTCAGAACAACGTGAGTTTCGAAGTCAAGGTAGTCATGGGATGAGGCGAGTGACTGATGGTATCTGCACATATAGGCTTGGCTTGTGTGTCCGGACACCGAGGGTAATTTGGATGTTTACATCAACCTTGGGGCCTATGGGTACATGACACCAGATGGCTGTGCAGACGAAACTATCCATGCTTACACAGGGGCCACTGCGACAGCGTAACTTGATGAGCAGCGGAAGGCAAGTTGTAGCACGGGCAGAGCTGAGCTATAGTTAGGGTTTTTGAATGGAATTTGTATTATCGACGTGGCGCCAAAATTGATTAACGAGAAAACCAGAAATTATCGGATAACATTAACGCGAACGTTCAGTCGCTCTGAGTCTTGGTGAGTTGAAAACGACGAGACTTGGTATTCTCCGTTGGCACATTGGAGTTTGTTTCATAGAGCTGGTCTAGGCCACCGAAATCAAACGGAAATCCAAACAGGAGGGTAGAATCTAGATAGATGGGTAGATAGATAGTTGGTTGGGTTTATTCATAGTCATGTGGCGTCGGAGGACAGGAGGTAATCGGGATAAACTCTTGATGAACGACCTCCAAGGACGCGAGATCGACGAGTCTAAAGCTGAGATTTAAGACGGTTGAGGACCGTATGTACTGTGGTCCGACAAGTTGAAGAGGAAATTCGTTGACGCGAAGCCTACTTACAATCTCCGACTGAAACGAGGCTCATCACGTACTTCTGAGTGGTCTCAAAATGACCACTCGACTGAAGCGCAAGCTAGGTGAGCTTGGTGTGGACACGTCCAGCAACAGAGCGAACGAGTCATTTTGTCTTGTAAAGTCCCTTCTCCTTTACATACAACACGCGTTTCTCATATTGCCCGATAACTTAGATTGGTACACCGTTACCACCTCTCGAGAAATCTAAGGATACCGGAGAATTCGTACCCCTCTGGAAGCAGGATGTACGTGTAACTGGCGCTCCAGAAAAACTACATCTGACAGCTCGCGTTTGCAGGTCAGAGACGAGAAGGGACGACGACGGCTTCACGGAGCATTCACGGGTGGCTTCTCTGCTGGATATTTCAACACTGTTGGTTCTAAAGAAGGTTGGCATCCAGTTCTATTCATTTCGTTCCGTCTAAGCTATCACAGGATGGGCACCGTCCACATTCATATCTTCCCGAGGAGACAGAGCGAAGCAAAAGGCTGCGCGTCCAGAAGATTTCATGGATGAGGAAGACTTGCAAGAACTAAGAGACAGTCGAAAATTGGTGGATACTACAGACGAGATGGACTTGGCGGGGGGCAACAAAGGAGATGTCGACGAGCCCGAAAAAGAGTGCGTACCCGTTCTGTTATTCCGTTATCTAGCTCATTCTGGTACTGCAGCTCCATTGCATCTGCCCTTGAAGCTTCTCTTCTCCCTCCGCCCTCAGACTCTGCAGGTGCTCGTATTCTAAAGAAGATGGGCTGGCGCCTCGGACAAGGCATCGGTCCTCGCATCTCACTGCGCAAACGGAAATTCCAGGATATGCAACTTTCTTTTGGCGGACGCGTGTCTAGTGATTTAGCCAACATACCTGATGACGACTACGAAGCCTCTAAACATACATACGCGCCTCGCGACACCCCGATTCTATTGGTAGAGCGGAAAGATAATTCTCATGGGTTGGGTTATAATCCAGGAATGGGCCTACATGAAAAGGCTGGTGCTGAGAGTTCCAAGGGACCTCGCCTTGCTGGTTCGTCACTGGGAGCCTCCAAATATGTCTTTTTGATTTGATTTTTCTTTCATAGCTGGCTTTGGTCTCGGAGCATTGAATGACGCTGATGAAGACGACTTGGACGTTTACGACGGAGGTTCTATGAGCAATAGGCGACGGGAAGCGTACGATATCGCCGAACGTGAGCAGGACGACTCGATAACGATTGGTGGACGACACACCAAGACCCCAGTCGTGAGTCGATTCACACCATACACATGGAATCTCCTTTTTCACATACCAAAGCAACCAGCCACCTCACTAGTGTTATTTCGTAATGGCCAAGCTGTATTACCCGGATTCGTCTTGTCAGAAAAGCCGGTCTCAGAGGATCGATGGTAAACGTCTCCATCTGGTTCCGATCGTTTCTGTGTCTGACAGACCACAGGTTCCCTTTACCAGATATTCCAAAAGGCTGGACCCCAAATCCTCATCGTGTTTGGGACAAAGGCGAGGGCAAGGAAAATGCCCTGACTGCAGAGGCTCGTTCTGCGCCAGGAGCATGGGACTCGAAGATCACGGCGGACGAGGTACATTCTATCCATTACATACTGTCGATGTACACTCAATACCATCTAGCGAGGCGCCATACTCGGAGAAACGCCCCTCCCCTCTGGTCCCCGCTCTGTCTTTGACTTCATGTCTAAAAAAGATCGCGAGAGACTCCAACACATCGCAGCCAACAAAGGCCAACAACCCCCTGGAACCACAGCACCTTCCCAACCCCCCGAACCCACCATAAAAATTCCTCGCACAGAGCCGCACATCGCCCAAGCCGCCCTGCGGGGGTTCCAGCCCTTCTCCTCCGACCCCGCCAAACAACTCCGCTACAACACCTACCTCCAATCCCAAACCGGCGCCGCCGACGTGGGCCCCGCGCTGCAGCCGCTCCCTCACCAACGGACGGACGAGTTCAACAAAGAGGTAGAGGATTACGCCAAGGCGGCGTTACTCTTCAAGCCCATGTCGAGCGCGATGGCGGGGCGGTTTACCAGTGCTGCTGTAGTAGAGCAGGGTCCCAAGATCCACGAGGGGCTGCACACGCCCTCGCATGAGGAGACAGCGCGGAAGGAGGAGGAGAGGAAGAAGGAGGAGGAGGAGAACCTTAGCCCCAAGGCGCATGCGGCGAGGATGGGGATGTACGGCCCGTTGACGAGGGAGGCGAAGCCGTGGCAGCCTGCAAAGCTGCTTTGCAAGCGGTTCAAGGTGCGCGATCCTAATCCTGAACCGGAGGTGGTGGTCCCGGCGCCTGCGGCTCCTGGGTCCAATTGGCAGCAGCCGGATATACCGATGGCGGGTGATACTAATACCAATACTGCGGGGGAAGCCTTTGGGTCGACGTCTACGAGGAACGGGCCGAGGGATATTTCGAATATTGGGCTGGGGGAAGACGAGGATCAGGGAAGGGATACGCTCACTTATGAAAGGCCGGCTATGGATGTGTTCAAGGCGATCTTTGCAAGCGACGATGAAGACAGCGATGATGAAAATGAGAAAGAGGCAGAGGCAGAGGCAGAGGCAGAACCGGCCCCGTTGGTCGTTGTCCCTGCAACTACGTCTGGCTTCGCACCACCACCTGCAGCTCCTACACCACCTCCACCCGTCGACACGGGGCCAGTAGACCTCAACACCTTCAAACCCACCTTTATCCCACGCGAGGGCAAGGCAAAGAAAGACAAGGACAAGGATCGTGGCGACGACGAGTCTAAAGAGAAGAAAGAGAAGCGGGAGAAGAGGAAACGAGAGAAAGAGAAACGAGCTGTGCTTTCGTTTGCTATGGACGAGGAGGGCGGGGACGAGATGGCGCCGAAGCCGAAGCCATCCAAGGACCGGCCGAAGAAGAAGCAAAGGAAGGAGGAGAAGCGGGATGAGGATGAGGATATGTGGGTGGAGAAACCTGCTGCGGAGGCGGTGAAGGATTTGGTTTTGCCTAAACCGCCGCGACATGTGGAGGTGGAGATGGAGAACAATGAGGATACTGTTCCTGTTGAGCCGCTGAGGGGGCGGAAGAGGGCTGTGGATTTCATGTGAACTGTGTTTTACAGCGTCGATTGAAGTCTTAAAAATGTACATCTTCGATGAGTGTTTCAAATGTGTGCATAAGTATAAGTGGCTTTTTGGTATACCCCGCTGAGAGGGTTTTTATTGTCATTGAATGTTATTGGCACTTTGAGTGCTACAATTATCAATCAATCACTCTCCATCTCATCTTCCTACTCTTCCTCTTCCTCTTCCTCTTCCTCCTCCTCCTCCTCTTCCTCACTAGGCCACTCATCCTCCTCCTCCTCCTCCTCCTCCTCCTCCCTCCCCTCCCTCTTCTCCCCAACCTTCGCCCCCGCCCCATCCTCACCAGCACCTGCAATATCCCCCTCCCCATCAGCAACCGCCAAACAAGTCAACCTCGTCCCTTTGGTGTCGTACGCCGCCACCGGTGATATCTCCACCTTCTCACTCTCGCTCTCGCTTGAGGGGGGAGGGACCATGGAGAGATCGTACACGTGTATTAGCCCATCGGAGGAGACGGTGCATGCTATTGTTGTTGTTGAAGGTGCGTTGGGTTGGGAGGGAAGAGCGGGGAGGGCGATGGAGAGGGTTTGGACTGCTTTTACTCTGCGGTGGAGGATAAGTCGATTGAGAAAGAAGGAAATTTGAGATAAGAGACGCACCGGTTGGTGTGCCCCTTCATTACTGCTATGATCCTGGGCGTGCTCGCTGGGTCGGGGGAGATGTCGTATACGGAGAGGAGCTTGTCTTCTGCTGCTGCTAGAAGGAGCTCGCCGCCGCTTTCGCTAGAGGTGCGTTTGCAGAAACGCACGTCGTGTAGGCGGGCGGGGTGGGTTATTTTGTGGAGGAGGTCCATTGCCTGTTTAGTGTTTAGTATTTAGTTTGGGTGAGTGGGGGAAGAGGGAACGCACGGTAGAGTAGATATCAATCGTAGACCCAGATTGAACAGCAAACATCGATCCGTCAGTTGAGAATCGTACTATCTCTCCCTCTATCCCACATAATCAACATCCAACTTCAAAAAACAACCCTCGAAACGCACCTTTCCCAAGTTTGACACTCGCGCTACCCCTCCCCCGCATCAAGTCCCACATCCTCAGCGTCTTGTCCTTCCCCACGCTGAGCCCTACCTTTCCGGACGGGTGCACCGCAAGCGCGTTGACGCGGCCTTTGTGTCCCTTCAACGCGCGCAGGACGTTCCAGTCCCTAGCGCGGAAGAGCGCGAGGGTGCCGTCCTCGGAGGCAGAGAGGAGGTGCGAGCGCGAGGGGAAGGTGAGGTGGGTTATTGAGCCTGGGTGGGGGGAGGGGTGGTTTGTTTTTGAGCTGTACTAGGAAGGAGAGTACATACCCTGATGATGCATGAGCCCGCCCACCTCCTTCTTCCGCCTCAGATCCCATATTTTGATGATCTCATCCGAGGAGCCGGTAGCGAGCCACTTGCCGCCCTGCGGGGAGGCAGAGACGGATTTTATGCTTGAGACGTGTGCGGGGAAGATGAATATTGGGGAGAGGGTGTAGGTGTAGGGAGAGGAGGTTGAGGGGGAGGGGGAGATGGTGCAGTGGAGGCCGTAGAGGAGCTTTTCGTAGGATCCGGCGATTAGTTTGAAGGATTTTGGGAGGGGGGGAGGGGTGTTGGACTTGGGGGTGGGTTTGGGTTTGGGTTTGGGTTTTTGGGTGGGTTGAGGGGCTTCGTCGTCGTCGTCGTCGTCGTCGTCGTTGTCGTCGTCGTTGTCGTCGTCGTCTGAGCCAGATTCCTCGTCGTCCTTGCTCTTCATGTTTGCTTTCATCAAAGACACCTCCTTCCCTTTCCCCTTCTCCTTTCTATTCTCAGGACGAGGCGATCCTTTAATCCGCATACTAAACTTTGGCTTTCCCTCCACTTCATCCTCACCCCTCCCGCGTGTCTTGTGCTCCTTTCCTTTCAACGCTGATTTTAGCTTGAGTTTCTGCGCAGGGGCATGAGGCTCTATTCGGGCCCTCTTGAAGGGCTTTTGGGGCTGTTTCGCCATTTTTGAAGGAAGGGAGAGGAGGGGAAGTTCGAGGACTCGGAGGGGAGTCGGAGTTCGGATTCGTGAAAAAGTGAAGGGGTCACGCGGCGTTTGGGTCCTCTTTCTACAAACATACGCTACATCCCGGGACGCAAAAACGGCTAGAAATGCGAGCGACGCGTTCCCTAAGACGCGTTCTATTGGATAGCGAGACGTGCCGGAAGAGGATACGGGAGTTTGATGGGTACGTTAATGCGTTTGTGCGCACTTCCCCTTTGCCTACACCCGCCGGTGGGAGGGGTACAAAGAAATTGGAGGGGTGGCCGGTGGGTATCAAGGATTCGATATGTACGGAGGACTTGGGGACGGGGTGTTCGTCGAGGATGTTGGAGAGTGGGTGGGGTTTCTTTCTTTCAGTGTTAATTTAATTTATTTTTTTAATAGATTTTGAACCAGGGTACGACGCGACAGTGGTAAAGCTGCTACGAGCACATGGGGCAGATATACTAGGCAAGACTAATTGTGATGAATTCGGGATGGGGTGTGTGTTGTTCTTCTGTCTGTCATATATACTCACGTCGTACAAGGTCAATGAATACGCACAGCATCCATGGACCGGTGCTTAACCCCTTGGGCACGCCCGCCTCGTTCGCCGCCTCGACGAAAGCAAAGGAGTGGACTAGGGAGATGAAGTCAAGACCGAGGGTGGCGGGGGGCAGCTCGGGGGGGAGCGCGGCGGCTGTTGCAGCTGGAATGTGTCAAGTGTGAGTGGAGTGGACACATAGATCCCTCAGCTTATATTGGATTGAAAAGGGCACTTGGGACGGACACGGGGGGGTCGACGAGGTTGCCTGCTGCGTATTGTGGTGTTGTGGGGCTTAAACCGTCGTATGGGCTGCTTTCTCGGTGCGTGTGCTGTGATCTAGTGAGACTGGGACTGAGTAAGTAAAGATGGGGCGTGGTGTCGTTTGCGGATAGCTTGGATTGTGTGGGGATTCTAGGGAGGGATGTGGAGAGTGTCAAGGAGGTTTTCGATGTGCTTAATGTGCATGATGGAAAGGACCCGACGAGTGCGTCGGTGGAGAGGAGGGAGGCTGCGAGGGAGAGGAGTTTGAGGAGAATTGGGGAGCTTGGGTTGGAGGGGGGGAGGGTTGAAGGGTTGAGAGTGGGTGTTCCGGTAGAGTATTTTCCGGAAGAGATGACGGAGGAGGTAAAGGAAAAGGTGAGGAGGACGTTGATGGGGTTGAGGGAGAAAGGTGCGGAGATTGTGCCTGTTTCGCTGCCGAGTACGGAGTATGCGCTGAGTGCGTATTATGTTCTTGCGAGTGCGGAGGCGAGTAGTTGTTTGGCGAGGTATGATGGGGTGGAGTATGGGATGAATGTTAGTGTGGGGAGGAGTGCAAAGGAGGCGTATGCTGCGACGCGGAGTGCGGGGTTTGGGAAAGAGGTAAAGAGGAGGATTCTGCTGGGAACGTATGCGCTGAGTGCGGACGCGTTTGATAATTATTTCCTGCAGGCTCGGAGGGTTAGGGAGATGGTGAGAAGGGATTTTGAGCGGGTGTTTGGAGGAGTTGATGTGCTAGTGCATGCCTCTGTTATCCAGGATGCACCGAGGTTGGGTGAGAGGCAGGGATTGAGTGGATATGTCCAGGATGTACTGACAGTTGCAGCATCATTGGGAGGAGTGAGCGGGATGAGTGTAGGAGGAGTGAGTATTGTTGGTGGATGGGGAAATGAGGAGATTGTGTTTCTAGTTGGATCCCACGTGTAATGAAGAATATTGATCAGATCAATCTCGATCGTGTGATCGCCAACGGGTTCAGATTTCTTTTTATTCTCTTACCACCTCGAGGCGAGTCAGCATTGAGCGAGTATTGTGCGAGCATTCAGCTCGTTGTGGTCCGCGTTGAGCTCGTTGTTGCCCGCGTCGTCTTCGCCTCCACCTCGCTGTCATGAACGTCGCCGACCTACTTCAAGACTCTCCTTCTGATGATCACCGTCGTCGACAACCCCCGCCCGAGCCATCCCCCGCAACTCCCTCTTCTCCTCTAGCCTGGCATCGTCCCACTTCTTCCTCCTCCTGGGCTCATGCTCATCCCAACCCATACCCCCCACCCAACTCAACCACCGCTCCTCCTCCTCCTTCCCACCGCCCTCGTCAACCTGCTGCCCCCTTTGCCCCTCCCTCTTCCCCCAATGTCCACCATCGCCTGCCCCCACCGCCCTCCCCCGCGATGGCCTCTCTCCGACCCCTCGATGCCCAGATCGCTGTCACTACTGGTGGCGGTGCACCCAGTGTCTGGGGTCCCCCTGCTCCGGTCCCGGCCTCCGATCGTAAAGGTGAAATCATCCATCATCATCAAAAAAACAAAAAACTAAACCAACGCGCTTCAGACACTGACCCTCCTCGTCGTCCACGAAGCGGCACTCTCAACAACGACGACAACAACTCTATGGATGACAGGCAAATCCGTAGAAACATCATACATCGTCCTCCCCCCAATACTATCCCGAGTCGCACTCATACTCCAACTTCTACCCCCGTCATGGCCCGTGTACCACCCGTACCAGCTGTAGGCTCCAACCCTGCTCTCGCGTCCCCAGCTCAGCCCCAAGAATTCCGTGGTCCAGGTGGCATGAACATGATGGGGTTTCAGAGCGATGACAGGGAAAGAGATTGGGGCAGAGATCGAGAACGCGAGAGGGATAGAATGTACCCACCGTACGCGATGGACCGCGACATGGATCGAAACAGAGACAGAGACGCCCGTAAACGCAGCGTATCAGACCGCGACCGCGAGCGGAGCAACCCTCCTCACCACCTCCACCTCCAGCCCCAACCACAACCGCAGTCCCAACAACCCCACCTCCACCTGCCGCCTTCGCTCCCACAGCATCTCAAACAGCCTCCCCAACAGGGTGCGTACGGCGCAGCCACCCCTTCCCCGTCCATGGTCGGGCCTGGCCTGCCCCCCGTCCCACTGGCCTCCCATCAGCAGCAGGGTCCTCCTCCCCCTCCTCAATCCCAACCACCCCAATCTCAACCCCAGCGTGATCGCGACCGGGACCGAGACCATCACCGCGACCGCGACGCCCACGCCCACCGCGACACCCATCCACATCCTCCCCCACCCCCGCGCCAGGAGCTCCCCATCCTCACGCTGGTCCCGCCGCATATCCAGCAGCAGCAGAAACAGTACCAGCAGGCGCAGGGCAAGTTTCACACGCAGTTTGTGCAGGAGAGGCAGGTGGGAAGTCGGGCTGCGTCGCCTGTTGTTGGTGGGAGGGAGAGGGAGAGGCTGGATAGGGAGAGGGTGGAGAGGGAGAGGGAGAGGGTTGATAGGGAGAGGGTTGATAGGGAGAGGGTTGATAGGGAGAGGGCTGATAGGGAAAGGGAGAGAGATAGAGTTGATAGGGAGAGGGAGAGGGAGAGGGAGAGAGTTGATAGGGAAAGGGAGCGGGAGAGAGTTGATCGAGAACGTGAGAGGGAGAAAGACGGACAGAGAGAGCGCGAACAACGTGAGCGAGAACGTGAACGTGAACGCGAGCAGCGAGAACGAGACCGAGACCGCGAACAACGCGACCGCGACCGTGTCCCAGAAGCCCCCGCCGCCCCACCGCCCCAAGGTCCCCCGCCCCCTGCTCCGAAACGCACTAAATCCGTCCCGGGGAAGGATGCAGAGTTGACACTTAATCTTAACCTTGAACGCGAGCGCGAGCGGGAACGTGAACGCGACAGGGAAAGAGAAATGGACGACCACGCGCGCAGTGGCTCATGGTGGTCCGGCGGGCCCCCTGGGTCTGCGCCTCCTGCGCCGCCTCCACAGGGTCCGGAGTATAATTACTACGGGGAACGCGAACGCGAGAGGGAAAGAGACAGAGACAGAATGGGGGGATACCCACCTCCCCCACCTCCCCCTGGTCCGCCGGAGGAGTACTACGGTAGCAGTGGCGGAGGTGGGATGGAAAGACCCGAGGCTATGGGCCCCGGAGCCGGGGGCGGTCCAGGGGGCGGATGGGACTGGGGCGTGGGCGTGAGGGCGCGGGGTGTGTATGAGCAGCACCAGCAGGGGTTGGATGGGAGAGGCCCGATGCCTGTACCCACTCCCATACCCATTCCCGTTCCCATTCCTGTCCCTGTCCCCACGCAGGTTCGAGAGGAGCAGGAGGAGCCTGAGGAGGAAGAGGTGCGGGCACGGGTTAGGGTGCATTTGGGGACGTATGTGTTTCCGAATGTGCCGTTTCCTTATTTCTTTGAGGGCGCAGGTGGGGGGAAGGAGGATAAAGACAGAGAGGGGGAGAGGGAGAAGGAGGGGGAGCAAAAGATGGATGTTGATGTGCCTGTCCCTACTGTGACTGTTCCTACTGCTGAAGAGGCGGAGAACAAGGACGAGAAGGAAAAGGAGGATAAACCGATGGAAGTGGATTCTGAGCCTGAGCCTAAACAGGAGCAGCAGACATCTACATCTACTACTACGCCGCCACCACCACCTTCTGCAGCAGACGCACCAGCCCCAGCAGCCAAAGAAGAGGAAAAATCTACCAAGTCCAGTACGCCCGTGCCCAAACCTATTACTGCCATCGCTGCCATTACTGCGTCGAAACCCCCCACTCCTGCCCCTGGTTCCAAACCCCCCTCCCCAACAACGGAAGCGGGGAAAGAATCAGGAGCGGAACAGCCATATACGATCGACACTGAGACGCTCGCTACCATTCTCATACCTTCTGCGCACCTACCCTCTGTGAGGCCTGTGAAGCCGTTGAGGATCTGGGGAGGGGGGACGCCTCATCAGCACCACCAGCATCCTCATCACCAGCAGCATATGCCACAACACCAACACCTCCCGCATCCGCATTCCAGGCTCAACCCTAATCCCAATTCAAATCCAAATCCCCAGCTCAACCCCAGCACGACGAATATCAATCCCAAACCTACTCCCAGCCCCCTCCGGCGCCGCCGGAGAAGGATATACACAGACGACTCGGACTTGTGCGTGTGTGCGGTGCATGCTGGGTGGACGACGTGGAGTGCGTTTGGGCGTGCGAGGAGGGAGGGGAGGGACGCGTGGGTTGAGGTGAGGGTTGTTAGGTGTGTTGCGGTTGGTGGGGGGTCCCCGTGTGGTGAGGGGGTGGGGGTGACGGGGAGAGTGGTTAGAGACGCTGAGGGGAGGAGGGGGAGGGAGGAGGTTGTTGGGAGGTTCCTTGGGGGGTTTGGGGAGAGGTTCGTTGGCGGTAGTGGGGAGGTACAGAAAGAGAAGCAGAAAGAGAAAGATGGGGAAGAGGAGGGGGAGAAGGAGAAGGAGGGGGATGGGGAGGAAGACGATGGGAGGTCGGTTGTTAGTGCTGGGTGGGGTGCTGGGCATGATGGGAGTGCTATCGAGATTGTTGGGTTCCAGTTTGTGGAGGTACGTTCGACTGAACTGTTTCTTTTATATAATTTTTATAATGGTCTATCTACCAGAAGGGCTCGGGTGCCTCCACCGCCCTACGTGGGCTCCGAAACCGCAAACAGCGACTAGCAGAATACCACGAACGCCGTCTGCACGTCGTCGGCCCACTATCCGCACCCCCCTTCGAGCGCCCGCCCGCCGTCACGCGGCTCGCTGGACGGAAACGCCGCAGGGGGTGGGACTGGCCTATGCATCACCCCCGGCGCCTGCCCAACGCCACGGTGCTTGATCCGATTGCGGAGACGCCAGAGGTCGACGCGAATGATGCTACGTACCATGCGGACCCCGAGGAGGACGCGCAGATGAGCGTGCAGACTGTGATGTTTGGGATTGGGCCTGGGGGGGATGTTCAGCCTGGGTAGGTGGTTTTTTGTGATCTGTGAGGGGGTGGATAACTGATTTTGTGTTTGTGTTTATAGGTTCAAGTACGATCCTGAGGTGCTTAGGGACGTTCTGTTCCCCCCGCCTATATCATCCTTCGTGCACCCGCCTCCGCGGAAAAAGAGGCGTGTGGATAGGAGTGAGGTGGACCCTGCGCTGGATATCGACGCTGCGCTGCCGCCTGTGCGGTCGGTGATATTGGAGACAGCGAAGGAGAGTTATTTGCTGACGCCGAGCGTGGGGACGCTTTTTGTGGAGTATGATGTGTCGCTGGTGTTGCCGGTGGAGGTGGAGGTCATAGAGATTGATGGGCCGTCTGCCGTGCTTGAGGCGGTGGAGAAGGAGAGTGTGGGTGTTGTGGGTGAGGCTGGGGAGCCCCGGCCTGCTGGTGTTTCAATGGCTGTGGATGAAAAACCTGCGGAAAGAAGACCCGATCCCGTCAGACCTGCGGACCCCAAACCCGTCGAGGCGGGGCCGGAGGACAAACCAGATACCGAGGCTGATAATACCATCATACCTGATACCACTGACGACAACGACAACGACAGCAAGAATAACACTAACAACATCAACGTTGACGTTGACGTCCCTGTCCCTTCATCTACATCCCGATTCACCTCACCGACCCCAGCAATACCTACAGTCGAAACGGAGCCAGAGGATAAGCCGAAGCTGCTCCTGCAGACGCTGCAGTGTAATCTCGGGGTGGATATGTTTAGGTTTACGCCGGAGGGGGTGTATGTCACGGATGTGCTGAATGAGGATGCGATGGTGGATGTTGATGTTAATGCGAGGACGGAGTGGGTCGCGCAGGTGAAGAGGTGGAAGTGGGGCCCTGAGGCATGAATGGATAAAGGGGATGTATACTACTGCTGATTAGTTGTTGCTTTTTTTTTTTTCATTCTTGCTTATTGTGTTATCTATATCGTATCTACCAACATTATTTCTGTTTTGCTTTTTACTTTCTTGAATTCAAGCACGATATGTTATGCTTGGACTCAGGGTGTGATCTTTTGGGGTGATACACGGGCACATGGTGTAGTTGGTTATCACGCCCGCTTAGCACAGCTGCTTGCGGGCGGTCCCCGGTTCAATTCCGGGTGTGTCCAATCTAGATAAAGGATCATGTTTTTTTCGAAAATGTGCGGGTCATGCGATACTGAGGGTGATGAAAATATGTGTCTGCACTTTATTTTATGTAAGGTATGGTGCATGCACGG